>JASDQU011249649.1:0-25327 GCA_032191745.1 Picea mariana
AAAAGATTCATTTGGACCCTCAAAATGGCCCCAGAAGTTAAAACCTGCTAAAAATAGTAAATTGCCAAAATGGCCAGAAAACTGTTTTGAGCCATTTGGAAAAGGTGGGTGGCCACTGATATCCACCTGGATCACTCACCCTTGGATACTCTGGGTACTGAAATGCCAAAATGTTGGGATCTACGAGGACCATTCTCCCTCGTGCAATATATTAAGACTTAAACTATAACATCCTCCTTCGGGTCCTCAGGTAATTTACACTAGGTTTTGAAGATCGGACTGGAAGGTCTTCTCAAAGGTAAGGAAGTGGTCTAGAAAGGGTGCCTTCTTGAGGAAATCTATCCAAGGCATTAGTTAGGACAAACAGGGGAACAATTCTCCAAGGAGTAGACTTGAGAATCTATATTAGTTCATCATATATCTATCTATATATATATATATATAAACATAAGCCATACATGGTCTTTCCAATAAAAACATGTAGCCATCATTTCTGATCAAAACACCATGCAGACAATCTTACATTGAAACCATTCATAATTGCATAGACTATGAACATACATGTTAGCATATAAATTTCAAGATACAAGATATAACACTTATCAGAAAAACACCAAGTGATGCAACTACTGAGAGGGGTCCTCGTTTCCACCCAACCGTAGGCTCAGTGACTACCAACAGATTTACCACTAGCCACCCTCGAGCTAAGACCACAATGTTGCGATACTGAGTCTTTGTTCGCTAGTGATCAAGAACGAAGGTTACTCTCCTTCTTCTCCGCTATCACTCACTCTGTATTTTCCAGAGTTCTTTCTCTTTCCCTCGCGTCTGTGCCTTGCTCGCACACTCTTCCTGCCTTTTCTCTTTTTGGCGAGGTTGTGTGTGGCGCGATCTTCCTCATGGTGATCAGGTCTAAGGACTCTATGGATGGGCAGTTCACCCTCATCCCTCATTACTCACGAGGATCCATTTACCTACCAACCTGGAGAGTCATTTAATTTGGGGCCAACGAGCCACTCTTGGTTCTCTGGGCCAGTGAAGTCCAAATATGGTATTGGTTTCAGTGGAAGTTAATGCCACCATTCCAGGTGCCTTCCACCACCTTTCTTAAGCCATCGTGGTCTCTTTTTCAGCACATCCCCCTCTCAGTAGTCCTGCAATATATATATTCATAATATTATTTACATTCATCGACCTTTTTCACAAGGTCCATTCACATCACACATTCACGTTTCTGAGTTTTGCACAATACTTGACCAGTATATTTATTTTTAAAGACTGGGGGAAACAAGGTGTTACAATTCCCTCCCTCTTAAAATAACATCATCCTCGATGTTCTATCTATCAACTTGACATGCATGTACAGATGTAAACAAAATCGGATATGCCCATTTCATGGCATCCTCCATTTCCCATGTAGCCTCATCTGGGCCAAAATGTTTCCACTGCACCTTGACCTGTGCAATGGTTCGGTTCCAGAGCAAGGTTTCCTTTTTGTCCAGTATGCATTGAGGTTCTGGTATAAATTCTCCCTCCGGTTCCACCTGGATCATAGATCAATCAATTATATGGTTAGCATCATGTACATATTTCTTCAATAATGAAACATGGAAAACATTATGTGTTTTTACTGTGGGAGGAAGTGCTAGCCTATAGACTACAGGTCCCACTCTATCTAGAACCTCAAAGGTTCCACAATACCGAGGTTCTAACTTGGCACAAGCTCCCATTTTCAGGGAACTTTTCCTAGGTCTAACTCTGAGATATACATGATCTCCCACTTTGAACTCTCTTGGAGTTCTCTTTTGGTTGGCATAAATTTTCTGTCGGTTATGAGCGACGTTCAGGTTCTGTTTTATCTAAGTCACTTGTTGTTCCATTTCTTTCAACATGTCGGGTCCAAAAGAAATCTTGTTTGCGTGATTACTCTAGCTAACTGGAGTGTTACATGGTCCACCATAGAGGACTTCAAAGGGACTCATCTTTAAGGATGCTTGGTAGCCGTTGTTGTAGGCGAATTCTACCAGTGGCAGGTAGTCTTCCCACTTCTTGGGTTGATGCATTACATGCATTCTTAGCATTTCTTCAAGTATTTGGTTCACTCTTTCTGTCTGTCCATCGGTTTGAGGGTGATAGGCGGTGCTAAACAACAATTTGCTCTTTAAACCAGCCATCAGTGATTTCCAAAAGTTAGAAGTAAATTTTGTGTCTCTGTCAGACACAATCTCTTTCGGCATACCATGCAGTCTGAATATCTCCTTCATGAATACCTGGGCGATATCGATTGCTTTGCAAGTTGATTTGACAGGGATGAAATGAGTAGACTTACTTAATTTATCCACTACTACCATGATGGCATCATTCTGTTTGGTTGAGGTTGGTAATTCGGTGATGAAATCCATGGAGATGGTTTCCCATTTCCATTCTGGGATTGGTAAAGGTTGCAATAACCCTGCTGGGTGTCAGTGCTCTGCTTTAACCTGTTGGCACTCTATGCATTTGGTCAAGTACTCAGCTATGTCTTTCTTCATTCCAGGCCAATAGAATTGTTTCATGGTGGCCATGATCATCTTCTGGTATCCTGGATGACTAGAATAGGGTTTTTTATGAAGTTCATCTAGTATGAACCTCTTCAAGTCGTCACAATCTGGAATATGCAATCTACTTCTGTAAGTGAGCAGATCTCCTTTGGTCATCTAGTAGCCTTCATATTTTACTCCCACAGGTTCTTGTTGCAGGTACATGTTCACGGTCTGGATGAAGGGATCTGCTTCTTGTGCATTTCTAACTCTTTCTTTGACATCCATCTTGCAGGTGCTCATCGTTTCCAGGTAAATGATTTTCATACTTCGACTAAAGGAATCCACCACCCTATTTTCCTTTCCTTTAATGTGTTTGATTTCGAAATCAAACTCGCTAAGGAGTGCCATCCACCTAGCTTGTCTAGCATTGAGATTTGGTTGATCAAACAGATATCACAATCCACATTGATCTGTCATAAGTACAAATTTTCTTCCCAGGAGGTAATGCCTCCACATTTTCAAGGCATGCATTATGGTAGCCGGCTCTAGATCATGGGTCACATAGTTGACTTCATGCTTGATTCATAATAGATCACACTTCCTCCCTGCATAAGGACTCCTCCGAGCCCTTCGTTACAGGCATCTGTGCACACAAGGAAGTCGGCTTCGGGATCGACGATCTTCAACACGGGTGCATGGGTCAGTAGATGTTTCAGGGTTTGAAATCTTTCTTCACATTTCTGTGTCCACAGGAATTTTGTCCCCTTCTTCTAGAGGGTAGTGATTGGACAACCAAGCTTGGAGAGTCCTTTTATAAATCTCCTATAGTATCCTGCTAATCCCATAAAGGATCTGATATCTGAAACATCCTTTGGGGTAGGCCATTCCATGATAGACCTGATTTTGTCAGGGTCTACTGCTACTCCTTCTTCGGATAGAACATGGCCTAAGTAATGTATTTGATTCTGGAAGAATTCACATTTGCTGAATTTGGCATAGAGTTAATGTTCTCTTAGCACTTACAGCACAAGTCTAAGATGCTCTTCATGCTCTTTTCTGTTCTTGGAGTAAATTAATATATTGTCAATAAAAACAAGCACAAATTTGTCTAGGAATTTGCTGAGTACATTGTTCATCAAGCACATAAAAGTGGCAGGGGCATTGGTTAGCCTAAATGGCACTACCACAAACTCATAGTGACCATACCTCATTTAGAAGGCAGTTTTATGGATGTCTTCACCCTTAATTCAGACTTGATGGTATCCCGACCTCAAGTCAATCTTTGAGAAAATAGACACAGCCCCCAATTGATCGAATAAGTCATCGATCATGGGCAAGGGGTACTTGTTCTTTATAGTTACCTTATTGAGTTGTCTATAATCTATACACAGTTTAAGGGTACCGTCCTTCTTTTTCACAAATAAGACTGGTGCTCCCCATGGAGACACATTGGGCCTGATATAACCCTTATCCATCATTTCTCTCAATTGCAATTTAAGTTCAACTAGTTCAGGTGTGCTCATCCGGTAGGGTGTCCTAGACATCGGCACCGCTCCTAGTGCAAGTTCTATTGAGAAGTTTATGTCCCTTCTCGGAGGTAGACCCAATACCTCTTCCGAAAACACATCTCTGTATTCTCTCAGGATAGGGTGATCGTCAGGGCTTGGGTTTTCACCTTTGATTGTTTTCAACACCTGTATTGCATATAGGGACATCCCTTTCGGCAATACTTTCTCATTTGCAGAGTTGATATTTGTCTCACCGAGACAGGTTTTCGGATCCCTTGAAGGGTTATATTTTTCCCTTCTTTACTTACACATTCTAAGGTTTTATGGTAATAGTCCAAACTGGCTTTATGGGTGGCTGGCCAGTCCATACCAATCAACAGATCATACGATCCTAGGGGTAATATGTTAAGGGTTTCTTGGGTGGGGAATTTACCCAACATCAATTGGCAGGCTGGTATAACCTTTTCTACCCTTCTTTTGGTGCCAGTGGCTAACTGTACCAACCATGGCTTGGTATGTTTTTGTGGCTATAGTTTATACTTATCAACAGCTTTAGGGGCTATATAACTCAAATTTGAACTAGGGTCAATCAAAATAGACACTAGATGGTTGGAAATCATACCTTCTATTTCCACTACTGAAGCTTGGTGGTCAGCTTGGTTATTATCCAAGGCTACATAAATTTGCGGCACACTCATGGCCACATCATTGACGGTGGTAGCTTCCTGGATGTTATAAATCCCTTGACCATTCTGTTGCCGGTGTGGAAAGTCTCTCAATAGATGTTCTTCCCCGCAACCCCATCATTTAAAAGGTTCTCTCTTTGGGTTATCAATCTTCACTAATATGGGTCCAGAAGTTTTATTTCCACTCAAGGAGGGAAAATTCTGTCGGTGCACACTCTACGCTGGGAAGCTCATTCTTGGATTCTTATTATAGTTCTTAAATCCTGGGAATTTAATCCCCTTTTTCTAAAATCTTGAACTATTCTTCTGTCTCCATCCTTCACGAGGTTCTGCTCGATGCCCAAACTATTCATGACAATAGGTTGCCTTTCGAATAGTGCCTTCTAGAGTCTTTGGCTCATCAAATTCAATTATGTTCCGATAGTCCTTAGGTAGTCCATTGATGAAGCATTGCACCTTTTCCTTTTTCGCTTTTATATAAGGTACATACCTCAATAAATCAAGAAATTTGTTGACATATTCTTCTATAGTGAGTTGTCCCAGTTTGAGTTCATAAAACTCTTTGGTCTTTTTGTTGAAATATTTTTTCGACAAATACTTCTTCCGGAAGTATTTCTCAAATCATTCCCAAGACAGGTCCTCTTCGTGAACCCCTTTCACATTCTTAAGGTCTTCACACCAAATGGAAGCCTTTCCGTTCAAGTTGAAGGTGGCCACTCGGGCCTTCATATTTTTTGAGAAGTCATGGACTCTGAAATACTTCTTTAGTCCAAGTAGCCAGGCCTCTGCTTCCTCTCCCTTCTTTATTTCACCGTCGAAGGAGGGTGGTTTGGATTTTTTGAATTCTTTGAATTTACAACCTTTGTAAGAGTTTTGCTTCTTTTGTTTCTTTTGGGAATAGGAACTGGTTCTACTGCTAGAAGAGCCCTCTGAATCACCATATTCCTTCTCAGAGGAATCGTCTGCCGCTTGTTCTTTACCTCTGGGGTGGACCTTTTCCGAGGTGCTCCTCTAAGTGTGTCCATTGATATGACCATGTTTCTGAGTTCCAGGTTCATGTTGGATTTGTCTTTGTAGATCGGATAAGCTCTGCAATAAAACCGTGTTAATTTCTGTTTGCTTTTCTTGTTCTTTCATCATCCTTTCATTGTCAGCCTTGTAGCTTTGTAATTCGACCATGAGACTCCTCACAGTCTCAGCTAGATTTGGAGGGGTCCCTACTGCCCTCCTTTCATCAGACTCTTCGTCTCTATTGTGGGAGCCCTCCCCCACTTCATGGTGAGTCACCATCCTATACGTCTAAAATTTCCCGCAGTTAATATTTTGCTTTGTGTGCAAAAGAAAAACGTTGGTTGTTAGTCAATATTTATATTTATTTATAGCCAGTACATAATTAATATTTTTCACATGTACACACACCATAGGAGTTTTTCATTCTTAACTTTGACTTTTAATTAAGAAGGTTAAGACAGGGGGTTACTCCTTTTTGGAGTGTTTCGAACGGAGCTTCTATGCAACTCGTTCATGAGCCCAAGTAGTCCAAGTGTTGTAACCATGCTCTGATACCAATTTGTCACACACCCACTATGCCATAATAATTTTTTCTCTTTTCCTCAAGGAATAGAATCCCCAAATTCCTACAGGGGCCTAGCGCAGACTAGCTCTTCCCTTATCCCCCTCCATGTAATCGTTGGTTATGACCACATGCCAAGCCAAGAGGCGCCTTTCGCATTTCGTGACTCAGTGATGCAAGAGAGTCAAGTATTTTGACCCTTCAAACCCCGAAATGCCAAAATGTCGAACCCCGAAAGGGCTGGCGAGTGACAAGCTCCCCACTTGGGTCTTGTCCATGTGACCCTGTTCCATGACCACGCACTAAATTGACAAAGCACTTACCGGATTTTTGTGATTCTGGGAATTGCGATGCAATGTCTCTTCCTCTCCCTTTCAAATCCCCGAAACTCTGTAATCTCTGAACTTCCCCTCCAAAGGGAGATCAATGGCTATAAGCCTCCCTTGACTTGACGGTCCTGGTCGTATCGGGATTTTAGAAATCGTGAGCTCAAAATGCAAGAGAGTCAAGCCTTTCAACCCTTCAAACCCTGAAACCCGATACTCAAGTTATTGTATGAGATCCAATGGCTCTCGATGTCTTGGATCCAACAGTTTGGATCTTTTCAGATTTTTGTGAACCGGGAGTTCACGATGCAATGACTCCAAAACTCTTGTCACTTCAATCCCCGAATCTCGATATGCGGATTCGTGTAGGAGATCAACGATCTTCGAGGGTTTGAATCCAATGATCCATGGGATTTCGGAGCTTTCCCTGAACTCTGACTACTCACCATGCATCTCCTCTGATGGACGATCTAGATCCTTTTGGGACTCCTCCTTTCTACCACAAAGTACATCAGGATTTTGGGTATTGGTATTTCACGACATACAAAGACAAGGCTTCTTGCCCTTTGGTTTCCCAGGTGCCGAAACGCTGAAATGTCGATCGATAGCCACGTGTCCCTCCGATGGACGGCTGTGACCTTTACCCATGATCAACTGTTATGATATTTTCAGGAGGATCAACGGTCACAATCAAATCCTGGCTTTCTCAAACTTATTGACACTTAAACTAATTTGGGGTTTCGTTTACCAGGATTTTATGACTTGTGAAGACAAGGGTTCTTACCCTTTGGTCTCCTGGGTGCTGAAACTCCAACCGACAGCCACGTGTCCTCTACAAATGGATGGTCCAGGTAACTTCCATGGATCTTGGGATCTATGGTCCCGATTCCTCTTCTACTCACGAAGATAAAAGAAAGAGGTTGTGGCATTTAACACCCTCGTTTCTTCCTCCAATCTAACAGTCGTGACTAACCGCAGATCTTTTGACAGAATCTTGTTCATTGTGCGATGATTATCCACACTTTAAACTATTTCAAGGTTTCGGTTGTTGGGATTTCGCGACTCGCGATGACTAGGGTTCTTTCCCTTTGATTCCTCAAGTGTCGAAATGTCGAAACGCTTATCGACTGCCACGTGCCCTTATGAATGAACAGTTTAGGTACTCTCACGGATCTTTGGATCTATGGTCTGATTTCATCACTACTCATGAACATAAATGAAAGAGGTTGTGACATTTAACGCCCTCGTTTCTTCCTCCAATGTAACGGTTGTGACTGATCGCAGATCTTTCGATATAATCTCGTTCATTGCTCAATACTTATCCACATGATATCATTTCAGGATTTCACAAGTCAGGGTTTTGGGACTTGCAAGTGCAAGGGGACTCGCCCTTGGGTACTTCGGGTACCGAAATGCCAAAATGTTGGGATCTACAAGGACCATTCTCCCTCGTGCAAGATATTAAGACTTAAACTATAACATCCTCCTTCGGGTCCTCAGGTAATTTACACCAGGTTTTGAAGACCAGACTGGAAGGTCTTCTTGAAGGTAAGCAAGTGGTCTGAAAAGGGTGCCTTCGTGAGGAAATCTATCTAAGGCATCAGGTACGACAAACACAGGAACAATTCTCCCAAGAGCAGACTTGAGAATCTGTATTAGTTCATCATATATATATATATATATATAAACATAATCCATACGTGGTATTTCCAATAAAAACATGAAACCATCATTTTTAATCAAAACACCATGCAGACAGTCTTACACTTAAGCCATTCATAATTACATAGACTATGAACATACATGCCAGCATATAAATTTCAAGATACAAGATATAAAACCTATTATAAAAACACCAACTGATGCAACTACTGAGAGGGGTGCTCGTTTCCACCCAACCATAGGCTCAGCGACTCCCAACAGATTTACCACTAGCCACCCCTGAGTTGAGACCATGATGCTGCGAGACTGAGTCTCTATTCACTAGTGATCGAGAATGAAGGTTACTCTCCTTCTCCGCTATCACTCACTCTGTATTTTCTAAAGTTATTTCTCTTTCCCTCTCGTCTACCCCTTGATCGCACACTCTTCCTACCTTTTATCTTTTTGGTGAGATTGTGTGTGGCATGATCTTCCTCGTGGTGGTCAGGTCTGAGGACTCTATGGATGGGCGGTTCACCCCCATCCCTCATTACTCATGAAGAGCCATTTACCTACCAACTTGGCAAGTCATTTAATTTGGGGCCAGCGATCCGCTCTTGGTTCTCTAGGCCAATGAGGTCCAAATACGGTATTGGTTTTGGTGGAAGTTAACGCCACCATTCCAGGTGCCTTCCACCACCTTTCTTTAGCCATTGTGGTCTCTTTTTCAGCACATCTCCCTCTCAGTATTCCTACAATATATATATTCATAATATTATTTACATTCATAAACCTTTTTCACAAGGTCCATTCACATCACACATTCACGTTTCTGAGTTTACCACAATACTTGGCTAGTATAGTTATTTTTATAGACTGGGGAAACAGGGTGTTACAATCTGCTCTGGGCTCATGAATAAATCCACGGGTGAGAATATTGAGCATACTTTTATTTTTTTCCGCGCTCATTTAAACCTGAAATAAAGAAAAATAGTGGGTGGGGGGAGGGGGGGTGTCAATTCTAGTAATCTTCACCAATGGAAGCGGTCTATCGAGTTGCCCTTGAACAATGCACTTGTTTTGCGTCCATGTCCAATAGTTGGGTCATCCATTGTTTTTGAGTCGTTACCATCTCCATAGTTGTCGAACTCCACCAATTAGTTACTCTTCCAGTTCCCCATGGCGAGTGTTTTGGTCATTAATGAGTCAATGCTACCATTTAATATCTCAAATTTAAAAAAATTAAATTCTATGTTGAATTTTGAAAAAAAAAATTGTTTTTGGAAAATTTGGATTTGGAAATTATTTGTCATTTATGGAAAATACAAATTTGGACTTTTTTATCATGCAATGAATTATTTGATGATTGTTGGGTAAATATTTGACTTTCCCAACTGTCCTCTTTTGTTGGACACATGTATGAGACAAAATTTTAGTAAAATTAATGCAGGAATACAAATGGAACAGTCAGGTTAAAAATAGTTGACCATGACTCCATGAGTGGTGAACATGTTTGAGTTACCTCAGGGTTGATTTTTACAAGTGGAAGAAGTTGAATTTGACCACTAGAAGCCCCTAAAAATCAGGGATTTGTAAATTTTCAAATTTACCCAAGGAGGGAAAAGAATAAAAGACCTAGGCACAAGAATATATACAACATATGTGGGAGGCAAGACGTTGCTTAGTATGTTGGGAGGAATTGAGAATTTTTTGTTGTTAAGAGCACTGTTAGTATGAGGCAAAGCATTTTCTGAACTGTTGATGGTGACTATAGATAAGGAGGATAATTCAATTGTCCCTTATGGACTCATGGTCACAATAGGGTGTGATCAGGTCAAGTGATTGTGGTTGTTTTGTTCAACGGTTCGGTGGAACATGGTTGTTCCATTTGTTTCCCAGCATCAACTTTTTCAGATATGTATTTTTAGCTATGTATTTAAAATTGGTACTATGCTAATGATGTTTAGTATTTATATGGGTTTCCCTAATGGGAACCCGAGCGAGCCCCCCGATAATATACTCTTCTATCCAGAAAGAATCAAGCTTCTTTTATAGTTGTTGTCATATCTATGATATTGTATTTATAAACAAATCTGTTTGAAAGCACTGTATAGCCATATTAGTTGATATGGTTGCCACTATGTAAAGTAATTGTGGTAGTATGTTATTAACAATATAGCTTTATATGTATATTAATATTGACATATACAACCATGAGAAAAATTATTGTATATTTGGTGTTGTTATGACAAACTAAAGAAGAATAGTTCCAGTATACTATGTTATTAACAATATAGTTATATATATGAATATATATATATATATATATATATATATATATATATATATATATATATATAAGTGTAAAAAAAAGTACTTTATAGTTGATGTTGTCATGTCAAACAAAATAATAACAATCCCTTTATATGTTTTGTCAAATATTAAAGAAAGAAACATGATACAGTAGAGTACAGGTCATTTGCCAAAATTGGCATACATATTTATTACCTTGTATAGTTCAAAGTTACAGTTGATTTCCTCATATACAAGGACTCCCTATATAATCAAAATAGTAATTTAAATGAACTACATAAAAGTGTTCGCGAGATTCTCTCAAGGACTCATGGAATAAGATGGAACCTGAATACCCTTTGTGGATAGGCTGAGTGCTTCGCCAAGTGTATGGGATACCTCCCAAACTTGTAAAAAATAGATAAATGATTTTAGTATTTTATTAATGTATGAAATTATTAAATATGCAACAAAGTAAAGACATAAATTACTTAACTTGGGTTTTGATGCTGATAAGGAGCATCCTCTCCAACTTGTGAAGCAACCAATCCAATACAGAGAAGGGAAGTGGGTGCGTTGTTCCCCTGATGGGTTCCCTCGCAAGAAAAAAAGGGACCCATCATCAGTTTATATACTTGATAAAATACTATCAATTGTGCAAGCAGAAACATAAGTAAATATTTCATTTAAGAAAAAAATCTTGATAACCTATAGGATATAAATCGATATAGTAAAAAAGATTGATAAGGTAAAATGGATACCGACAGAAGTGATATTTAATAACCGAAGAATAGTACTTTGGAGAAGAATGATTAAACTTCTTACAGAGGGCCGAAATACTGTGAGATAATCATTTTAAATAGAGCCACTTTATATCACAGGAAAATAAAGAAATTCAACAATTCCACAAGTAATTACTTCAAATAAATTGTACAAGAGAAGACCCATTACTAAGAGACAAATAATGTTGTAACGAATTAATTAAACAAAGATAAATTATTTAATACATAGTGAGGTCTAAAAAAAATAAACGATATCATAGACTGAATAAATTTAACAAGAAGGTAGAGTGAGATACGACTCTGTGTGAGTCTAATGTTTAAAAGTACACGAACAATTTAAAAGAAAATCCTTGTGAGTTCGGCCCGAGCCGTGACAAGGTATCAAAAGGCATGCAGGTAAAAGCTCTGAACTTTAATGAATTCTAGAAATATTAAGGTTTAACCAAGAAATGATCTATAAACTTATTCTGAATGGGTTAAGAATTTAACCAACATGTTTTAACTCTGTCGAATGGCCACGTGATTCTCGGCAGTGACATAGAAACTTCGTCTTCTCAACAGAGGAACCCTATCTCTTTTAAATCAACTCTTATACCTCTGTCGAATGGCCACAAAAGTTTAGTAGTGACAGAGCAACCCTGTCCCCTCGACAAAGGTACCATATTTTCTTTTAATCGACACATTCGAAGAGTACCATTGCCTTTCAACAAATGAGGGTATTCTTGTCTCATAAATTTCAGAGTAAGTATTAATGTACACATTGTAAGTTAAGTATGCCTTTGGTCAAATGAAAGGATGGGGAACGGTGTTATTCAGAAAGTCTTTATCAAGCCTTCCCGATATTTTACAATATGATAGTATTTTTCCTTACAGAGTAAGCTATCACTTATACAGTGAGCTACCAACAGGAGATGCTTACATAGTAAGATATAATTTAAAAATGTGGGGCTACGACCCTATACCGACCCAAAATCAAACCAAATCCTATGAGGGTTTAGGTTTTTTGACCAGGGCTAAACTGGGAGGAACCCAAAGGGTTACGGTCTGGAAGACCGGTAGTTTTGAAAAGAAATCACAGAACCAAAACCAGGTATTGAATTGTAGAGAAAAGCATTCAAATACAGTATCATTATAATGGAATGGAGACATGGAAAATACACATAAGTAAATCTTTCATTTAAGAAAAAAAATATTGATAACCTGTAGGATATAAATTGATATAGTAAAAAGGATTGACAAGGTAAAATGGATACCCACATAAACGTGATTTAATAACCAGAGAATAGTAATTTGGAGAAGAATTATTGAACTTATTATAGGGAGCCAAAATACTGTGAGATAATCATTTTAAACAGGCCCACTTTATATCACAGGAAAATAAACGAATTCAACAATTCCACAAGTAATTACTTCAAAGAAATTGTACAAGAGAAGACCCATTACGAAGAGACAAATAATGTTGTAACAAATTAACTAAACAAAGATCAATTGTTTAATACATAATGAGCTCTAAAAGAATTAAATGATATCATAGCCTACATAAATTTAACAAGAAGGTAGAGCGGGATACGACTCTGCGTGAGTCTAATGTTTAAAAGTACACGAACAATTTAAAAGGAAATCCTTGCGAGTTCGGACCTAGACGTGACAAGGTATCCAAAGTCATGCAAGTAAAAGGCCCAAACTTCAATGAATTCTGGAAATATTAAGGTTTAACAAAGAAAGGATCTATAACCTTATTCTGAATGGGTTAAGAATTTAACCAACATATTTTACCTCTATCAAATGGCCATGTGATTCTCACTAGTGACATAGCAACAATGTCTTCTCAAAAAAGGCACCCTATCTCTTTTAAATTGACTCATATACCTTTGCCGAATGGCCATGAGAATTTAGTAGTGATAGAGAAACCCAGACCCCTCGACAAAGGTACCCTATTTTCTTTTAATCGGCACATTCGAAGAGTACTATTGCCTTTCAACAAACGAGGGTATTCTTGTCTCATAAATTTTAGAGTAAGTATTAATGTACACAATATAAGTTAAGTATGACTTTGGTCGAATGAAAGGATGGGGAACGATGTTATTCGGAAATTCTTTATCAAGCCTTCCTGATAGTTTACAATCTAATAGTATTTTTCCTTACACAATGAGCTACTGGCAAGAGACACTTACATAGTAAGATACAATTTAAAAATGTGGGGCTACACCCCTGTACCGACCCAAAAGAAAACCAAATCCTATGAGGGTTTAGGGTTTTTGACCATGGGTGGACTGGGAGGAACCCAAAGGGTTACGGTCTGGAAGACCTGAAGTTTTGAAAAGAAATCACAGAACCGAAACTAGATATTGAATTGTAAAGAGAACCATTCAAATACAGTATCATTATAATGGAATGGAGACATGGAAAATACAATAAAATATTGCATACCCATGGAATATATTTTATATAGAGCTTGGCCATAACAGTAAAACATTACATAATATAAATCAAGATTCAGGACAGAGAGCTCCTGTAGCACAAAGAGCGCATTCATAGTAAAGCTCTGGGTTAAATCATATTAAATAGAGGAATGTCTTCCTTCCAAACACAAATGAAAACCCTATTGAATCGAAATGTATGGGAATATGATACACAGAGGGAGGGAGATTACCATGCACAAGCAGAGGGTAAGATTTGAAAAACAATTTCCTCCATGTTGCAAAGGAAACTGGCTAAGTGCCTTGCTACCAGTTCTACCCAGAGAGTCAAGAGGAAACTTGAAGATAGCGGCCATATTTGCTTGGAGAACTCGATATAACACCTCATGACTACCATTCTACCACATATTCGTAACCCTACCATCACAGAGCACAACACAGAGGAACAAATTGAATGGAATGAATGTGAAGGGTAATGGCAGTGCATGCCTCATGATAGTGGAGGAGGATGGAAGGTATGCCACCCTCTCGCTTCCATGTGAAGTTAGTGGAGGTGGAAATCCCGTAGTGTCTCTTCCCTACAGGATGTCAAACCTGGAAAACCAAGGTGACCTACCACCATTAATGGCTAAGACCAACTTAATTCCCAAGGCTGGGTTCAATTATCCGGTGGTCGGTTCTTAAATGCTTCTCATTATTTGTACATGCCAAAAGTTATGGTTAATGCAAATCAATGTTACAGGTAAACAAGGTTCCACCTGTATGTTTTAATCTAAGTTTAACTCAACATGTTAGAAGCACTATGCAACATTACAAAACCCCTAGTGCATAAGTTCAGACTTAGTGGTTAGGACCTAGGTCCATTTTGAAATGTACGCTAGTGTTCAAGTTTTAATTACATAAAGTATATTTAGAGTATGGTTTATAGGTTTTGAATTTATAAGTGCCTTGTGATATGTTTTAGAAATAGAGATAGAACTTATATGAGTGGGTTGCACAGGTTAGGCCTAGGCTATGGACCTTGATAAGCCTAGCCATTATTATATTAACATTACAATGATAATGCTAGTAGCGACACCTAGTGGAAAATAGTGTATAGATATTAATATCTCTTGAAAACATTTTAGAATGATTTATGACAATGATACACTTGCCAGATATAGATATATATTGACTGGATTAAGATTTAATTATTCATTGTGTCACGACATTTGTCGTGCATTTTAGACGATAGTTTTTCTCATTTAATTTTTTTTTATTTGTGAAATTTGGGGTACATTACATATGGTATCAAATTTGTATGTTACAATTCTTGGACCTCAGGGTAGCACCAGAATTTTATTTTGTTTTCCTTGAATAAAATATAACAAACACATTATATGTTACAAAAAAAAAAATAATTTGTCTCTTGTGAAAATGTCAGCATGGAATGAGGAAGGAGACAGACTTGAAGGGAATCCAAAATTGAAACTTCCTAGAGACCAAAAGCATAACAGTGAAGGAAGTTCAACCACTCAAGTCTTGGAAACGATGTGAAACCTCATCATAGAATTACAAGGATTTAAAATAGATAACTATAAGTTGAAGAAAGCAAAGGAAGATCAATTGGAAATAAATGAGATGCCCTTATGAAGTATAGTAACAAAGCAAAATTCCAAAGGACAATGAAAAAGAGGAAGAGGTCAGCAAAAAGTCCTATAATAATTTTGGTCATGAAACAAAAAAAGAGTATAGTTCTTTCGAAAACACACACACAACATAAAACAAAGCATCTATAGGAAGAAAAAGAAAACAAGTGGACCACCTAGAAGGTAAATTCAATAAAATAAAACCTTCCACCTTTGATAGAGAATCAAACACTCATGAGGAGGTTGAAGCATGGTTACTAGATATAAAGAAATACTTCCATATTTGTAACTACTCTAGTAATATGAATGTCAGAATGGCCATTTACAACTTAAAAGGAAAAACTAGTATCTGGTGGCAAGACCTGAAATTAGCCAAGGGATTGAAAGAAAAATGAATGGAATCATCATATTTTAAAAATTATTTCAAAAAGTAGTACTTATAATAAAGTTATTACGAAAAAAAACCTAAGGAATTTTATGAACTGTGACTGGGACAAATGGCCATGGACGATCTAATAAATAATTTTTTAGATCTATTGAGGTTTGTACCATACATCAAAGAGGACAAGTTAAATATACAAATTTTATTGAGATGTCTACCACAATCGCACAAGGAGATAATTGAATTTGACAATCCCAAGTATCTAAATGAAGTGTTTAGAAAGGCTCAAATGTGCTATGATCAATACAAACAAAGATTTGAAATTCCCAAGGCATGGAAAGACAAGAAACAAGACATAATGAATCAACGTAAGAAAGGTTTCCAACCCACCCCTTTCTGTAATATTGTGAAAGGTTTCCAAAAGAAGGATTATCATTCAAATACACAGAATGTCCAAGGGGGAAATAGACCAGTTAACCTAGGATTCAAGAAGGTTGGGGATAGTCCCAGAGAACCATTGAAGCGTTGGGAGTGTGGAGACCTCCACTTGAGGAGAAATTGTCCACACTTAAATCCCACAGCAAGAACTTCAGTCCATAACCTTCAAGAGGCTTAAACGATAGGAGATATTGGTAGAAGCGTGCATAAAATCAATGAAACTCTGGATGGCAGACAAGCAGATCATCAATCCACTATTGTGGAAGTTGAAGGTAATATTCATACCCACAATGTCTCTATATTAATTGACCCAAGAGCTAGTTTGAGTTATATTACTTCAGCTTTAGTTGATTTGAACAAGTTAAAAAAGGTAAAGCGTTCTAAGTCCGCGTTAGTACAATTAGTCACTGGGACGAAAAGAAAGGTAACATATTGTATTTCTGACTGTGAACTAAGCATAGATGGTCAAAGTACAAAGTTAAATATGAAGATATTACCTTTGGGATCTTACGATTTAAACATTGGAATGGACTGGTTAGAGAAACATAAAGTGATATTAAACTTCTAGGAAAAGTTGTTTATGTACAAAGATGAAAATAACACAGTTAGAATGGTACACGGGATTAGAAAAATAGTTTTTGTTAGGTAAATATCAATGATGCAATATAAGAAATGTATGAACAAAGATTGCCAAATCTATGTTGTACAAGTAACTAACCTCCTAAGTGAAGATAATAAACCGAGTTTAGAATATTTTACAGTCCTACGTGGGTTCAAAGATGTATTTGTAGATGAAATAACCGAACTACCTCCAAGGAGAGAGATATATTTCTCTATCCATATACTACCTTGATCTGCCCCAGTATCCAAGGAGGCTTATAAAATGAGCCTACCCGAATTAATAGAACTGAAAATTTAGTTATAAGAACTATTGAATAAACTATATATTAGACCAAGTGTTTCACCTTGGGGAGCACCAATTTTATTCATTAAGAAGAAAGATGACAACTGAATAAAATGTCAATTAAGAATAAGTATCCCTTACCCATAATTAACGATTTCTTTGACCAAGTTGGAGGAGAAAAGATATTCTCTAAGCTATATTTAAGGTCTGGTTATCACCAAGTCAGAATAAAGGATGAAGATATAAATAAAACAAATTTTAGAACACGTTATGGACACTATGAGTTCATTGTAATCCCATTCGGGCTTACTAACACACCAACAACCTTTATGTGCTTGATGAATAGTATATTCAGCCAATATCTGGATAAATTTGTGATGGTTTTTATCGATGATATTTTAGTTTACTCAAAACCAGAAGAAGAACATGAATAACATCGGAAAATAGTATTGCATACCTTAAGGGAACATAAGTTGTATGCTAAGTTTGATAAGTGCGACTTCTACCAAAGGAAGATACAGTACTTAGGACACATAATATTCAAATATGGTATTGTTGGTAATCCAATAAAGATAAAGGCCATTATGGAATGGCCTATCCCTAAGGATGTAGCAAACATCGTATCAATCATGGGAATTACTGGTTATTACCGGAGATTTATCGAAGGATTTTCTAGGATCGTGTATCCAATTACTTCACTGCAAAAAAAGGGAATTAAATTTACTTGGTCACAAAAGTGTTAGGACAACTTTGATAAACTAAAAATATTGTTAGCTACAACACTTATCCTAAAGGTAGCAGATCCTGATAAATATTTTACAGTTTGTGTGGATGCAAGCAAAGAGGGACTAGGAGGTGTGTTGACACAAGACGAGCACGTCATCTATTATGAATCACATAAAATGGAAGAGCATGAATGAAATTATGTGACTCGTGATTTAGAATTAGCAACCGTAATTCATGCATTAAAAATGTGGCGACATTATTTAAAGGGAAGAAAAATTATGTTACTAACCGACACTAGTGGTTTAAAGTATTTGTTCATTAAACCAGATCTCAATGCAAGAAAAGCAAGATGGTTGGACTTTTTAAGTGAGTTTTATTTTGAGGTACGACACATCAAAGGTAAGGAATTTTTTTTGCAAATGCACTAAGTCGAATGAATAACGGACTCTATGAAATAAGTATCAGCAAAGCAAAAAACAACATCGAACAAAGAATACAAACTGCAAGTAGTAATGATGAAAATTACATAAAAGCAACAAGAAAATTGCAAGAAAATGTAGAAAAACTAAACATAATAGATATGAGTTTAAATAAAAATGGACTCTTAAGGTTCAAAAACCAGTTGTATGTACCTAATTTTATTGATTTAAAGACAACAATTCTTGACGATCTACACAAAAAGTCGTATTTTGGTCACCCAGGATACCAGAAAATGATTACTTCCTTAATAAATTGTTTTATTGGCCTAACATGAAGAATGAAACAAATGAATATTTGTCTAAATGCTTTGACTACCAACAGGTAAAGGTTGAACATCAACACCCACTAGGTTTTTTACAACCTTTTCCTATACCAGAATGGAAATGGAAGATTATCTCGATGGAATTCACCATAGGTTTTCCTAAGACTCAAAGACAAAATGACTCGATTATGGTAGTAATTGATAAACTAATAAAATATGCACATTTATACCTATGAAATCTACCTATAAAGAGATTAATATCACTGAAACTTTTATGAAATAAATATTTAGATTGCATGGAATTCCTAAGATGGTGATTTCCAATAGAGATGTCAAATTTACGTCAAATTTTTGGAAGGAATTGTTTACAGGATTGGATACTAACCTGAATTCCAACATAAGCTACCATCCACAAACGGATGGGCAAACAAAATGAACAAACTAGATTATCGAAGACATGTTGCGACTGTATGTAAGGATGAAACCAACTAAGTAGGAGGAGTACCTGCACTTAGTTGAATTTGCTTACAATAATGGTTATCAGACATCAACTAAGATTAGTCCCTTCAAATCATTATATGGAAGTAAATGAACAACCCCGATTAGTTGGGATAATCCAGTTGACAGGATTATGGTGGGACCAGAAATGATCCATGAAATGGAGAAGATGGTAAAAAGAGTACAACGGAATTTAAAAGAGGCCCAGGAACGACATAAAAGCTATGTGGATTTAAAAATAAGACATCATGAATTTCAAATTGGGGACCATGTTTATCTAAAATTCAAAGCAAGAAGGAGTTCTCTAAATCTAGGCAGTTGTTCAAAGTTGGCACCAATGTTTAGTGGCCCCTTCGAGATTTTAACTTGAATTGGACCAATGGCATATCAACTAGCACTTCTTGCAAATTTAAAAGTTGATAATGTTTTTCATGTTTCATTACTAAAAAGGTATATTCATGATCCTACTCACATCATTGATTGGAACATAGTGTAGGTGGAACCAGAAGGCGAGTTCCAAATGGAACCTCTGTGCATTCTGGACAGGAAAGAAGTAGTACTACGAAATAGAGCCGTCGCCCAGGTAAAAGTGCAATCGAAACACTTTAGTCCTGAGGAGGCCACTTGGGAATTGGAAGAAGATATATTGAAATGTTATCCAACCCTATTCTGAGAGAGGAATGAACACTAAGGACAATGTTTTACTTAAGGGAGAGATGATGTAATATCCTCAAATTTTAGAAAATTAAATTCTATGTTGAATTTTCAAATAGATTTTCATTTTTTGAAAATTCGTTTCTGGAAATTATTTTCCATTTAAATGGAAAATCCGAATTTGGAATTTTGGATTATGTAATGAATTATTTGATGACTATTGGGAAAATATTTGACTTACCCAACTATCCTCTTTTATTGGACACATGTATGAGACAAAATTTTAATAAAATTAATGTTGGAAGACAAATGGAACAACCAGGTTAAAAATAGTTGACCATGACTCCATGAGTGGGGAACATGTTTGAGTTACCTCGTGGATGATTTTTACAACTGGAAGAAGTTGAATTTGACACTAGCAGCCCCTAAAAATCACAGATTTGTAAAGTTTCAAATTTTCTCAATGAGGGAAAGGAATGAAAGACCTAGCACAAGAATATGTACAACATATGTGAGAGGTAGGATGTTGCTTAGTATGTTGGAAAGAATTGAGAATTGTTTTTTGTTATGAGCATTGTTAGTGTGAGGTGATTTTTTTTATGAATTTTTGATGGTGACTATAGTTAAGGAGGATAATTCAATTCACCCTTATGGACTCATGGTCAAGCTAGGGGGAGATCAAGAAAAGTGATTGTGGTTGTTTCTTTCTATGGTTTGGTGGAACGTGGTTGTTCCATTTGTTTTCCAGCATCATATTTTTCATATATGTATTTTCAGCTATATATTTAAAATTTGGTACTATGCTAATGACGTTTAGTGTTTATAAAATTGTTTTCATACCTTTGTTATTTTATTTATAAACAAATATGTTTGAAAGCACTGCATAGCCAGATTAGTTGATATGTTTACCACTATGTAAATTAATTGTTGTAGTATGTTATTAACAATATAGTTTTATATGCATATGAATACCGACATATATAAGCATGAGAAAAACTATTGTATATTTGTTGTTGTTATGACAAACAAAAGAATAATAGTTCAATTATAATATGTTATTAACAATATATATATATATATATATAAACAACACTTCTTTATAGTTGTTGTTGTTATGTCAAACAAAAGAATAATAGTCCCTTTATATGTTTTGTCAAATATGAAAGAAAGACACATGATACAGTAGAGTGTAGGTCATTTGAAAAAAATTGGCATACATCTTTATTACCTTCAATAGTTCAAAGTTACAATTGAGTTTCTCAAATACAAGGACTCCCTATCTAATCGAAACAATAATTTAAACGGACTACATAAAACTGTCCGCGAGATTCTTGCAAGGACTGGTGGAAAAAGATGGAACCTGGATACCTTTTGTGGATAGGATGAGTGCTTTGCCAAGTGTATGGGATGTCTCCCAAACTTGTAACAAACAGATAAATTATTTAAGTAATTTATTAATGTACGAAATTATTAAATATGCAACAAAGTAAAGAAGTAAATTACTTAACTTTGGTTTTGATGTTGATAAGGAGCATCCTCCCCAACTTGTGAAGCCACCAATCCAAGACAAAGAAGGGAAGTGGGTGCATTGTTTACCTGATGGGTTCCCTCGCAAGACAAAAAGGGACCCATCATCAGTGTATATACTTGAGAAAATATGATCAATTGCTCAAGCAGAAACATAAGTAAATCTTTCATTTAAGAACATAAATCTTGATAACCTGTAGGATATAAATTGATAGATTAAAAATATTGATAAGGTAAAATGGATACCCACAAAAATGAGATATTATAACCAGACAATAGTACTTTGGATAAGAATGATTAAAGTTCTTATAGAGGGCCAAAATACTATGAGATAATCATTTTAAACTAACCCACTTTATATCACAGGTAAGTAAACAAATTAAGCAATTCCACAAGTAATTAGTTCAAAGAAAGTGTACAAGAGAAGACACGTTATGAAGATCCAAATAATGTTGTAACGAATTAATTAAACAAATATCGATTGTTTAATACACAATGAGGAGCCAAAAGATGATGAATCAGACTCTACAGAAGAATAATATCAGAAGACAAAGATCCTCATACTCCAATATTGAGGAGATCGGTGTGGGAAAAAAGGCTACCAGAAAGGTATACTCCACCTGATTTCCTTTCAAATTTTGCTTTGTCTATTACTAATTATGATCCTAGAACTGTTACAGAAACAGTGGATTTAGAGGATGGAAAACTCTAGAAAAATGTCATGGTTGAAGAAATGGAATCCTTGGATAAGAGTGAGGCTTGGGATTTAGTGGAGTTTTCGACTAAAAGAAATATCATTGGTTGCAAATGCGTATTTAAAAATAAGTTGAATGGAAAAGGAAAAGTGAAGAGATACAATGATCGATTAGTAGCAAAGGGTTATTCCCAGTTTGAGGGAATTGATTTTGGTGATATTTTTTCTCCTTTTGCAAAGTTAACTTCTATTAGATTTATGTTATCTTTTGTTGTTGTGTTTTATTTTGATGTAGAACAGATGGATGTGAAGGCAACGTTCCTACATGGAGATATGGAAGAAGAAATCTACAAGAATCATCCATAATACTTTGTTGTGAAAGGAAAGAGGGAGTTGGTATGCAAGATAAAAAAAGTCCTTGTATTCTTTAAAACAATCACCAAGGATGTGGTATCAAAAATTTTATACTTATATGTTGGGACTTGGCTTCACAACGATAAAAGAGGATCATTGTGTGTATTTTAAATTAATTGGTCATCGTTTGATTTATTTGGTCTTGTATGTGGATGACATGTTGTTGATAGTAAACAACAAGGAGATTATACATGATGTGAAAAGTCAGTTGTCCTCTAAAGTTGACATGAAGGATCTTGGTGCTGCAAATTTCATTTTGGGCATGGAAATTAAAAGAGATTGAAAAAACCGGAAACTGTGGTTAAATCAAAGAAAATATGTGGAGACAATATTGCAGAGGTTTAATATGCACGAATGTAAACTAGTCAGGGTCCCTATTCCTGTAGGTGTAAATTTATTTGTAGATTAGTATCACAAGACACAAGAAGAGGATGAGGACATGTATCATGTTCCAATTGTGAGTGCAGTTGGAAGTTTGATGTGTGAAATAGTATTTACTAGACTGAACATTGCACATGCAGTAGAAATTTTGAGAAGGTATATGTCAAAATCATGGAAGGATCATTGGACAATGGTAAAGAGGGTTTTCAAGTATTTGCATGGCACTGCTAGCTATGGATTGCGCTACCAAGAAAGACCAGGATTGGACAAATTGTTGGACATACATGGTTTTGTGAATGAAGACTGGGCTGAAGATCTGGATCGTAGAAGATCTCCAAGCAGGTATGTGTTTAACCTGTTTGGAGGAGAAATTAGTTGGATGAGCAAAAGGAAGTCTGTAGTGGTACTTTCAACTACAGAAGATGAATACATGACAACCACTCATGCAAGCAAGGAAGCAATATGATTACAAAGATTGTGTTGAGGTATTGGGTTGGTACAACAAGTTGTAAGGATATATTGTGACATTTAGAGTGCAATTTTTATGGCGAAGAACCTGATTGATCATTCAAATACAAAGAATATTGATGTTCAATATCACTTTGTGAGAGACATGGTTGAAGAAAAGAAGGTGTTTCTTATGAAGGTAGACACTTTGAATAATGTTGCATATTCATTCACAAAATTTGTGAGCACTGAGAAGTTCTCTTGGTGTAGAGGATCTATGGGCATCGTTGTCCTGGATTATTGACTATGTAACCCTGTAACCCCCTTTATGCAAATAAAACAACAAGTGGGAGAATGTTGGATATGTGATATTTTTTCCTCGATTTTTGTGTCCATTTTTGGGTGGTCCTCTGTTTTTGTGTCCATTTATGGATGGTTTTTCAACACATGGTTTTTTGCCAATGGTTTTCTATTTTCGGTTAAGGAATTAGGGTTGTTGACTAATCAACGTCATTGGATTAGGGTTTTGGATGCCATTGGCTCCTATATGCATATTGTATTATAAACAATGTATGATGTGAATGAATATAGAATATGTTCGTTTTCTCGGTTTTGTTTTCCAGGGGGAAAATCTATGTGTAATATGTGTATTTTCCATTGTATATTTTTTGTTCTTTTATTGAAAATCTATTTGCAGTAAAATATTTTACAAGGTTAAAATATACACATCTCCTCAGCCAATAAAGATCGCACAACAAAATCATAATTTAGAACATCTGTTGAGCTAAAGATAAAAGAGGTGACTAAATTATCCCAAGGCTCAGGAAACAAACACAATAGTGTAATAGTGTTATCTTCATCTGCAAATTTAACTTCCATATTAGTCAATTGAACTGTAGGGTTATTAAAGTTATTTAAATGATCAACAACTTTCGTACCTTCTTTCATTCGCAAGCTGTATAATTGTTTCTTCAAGTAGATTCAGCTCCTCAAGTGCTTCATCATATACCGAGTTTCCATCTTACTGCATAAGCTTACTTGTGTATCCTCTCCTATGATATTAAACAAAAATTCATCTACAATACATAAACGAATGGTATTGGGTGCTCTCGCATATAGATCTTCCCATTCCTCGTTTGTCATTCATGTTGGTGTTGATACTAAGAGGGGGGTGAATTAGTATCAAGTACAATTTAAAACCTTTTTCAACTTATAATTAAACCATTCAATTATATCCAATGAGAAATGAACAATGGTATAAGAGTTACACCAGTACACCACAATACACCATGCACAATATATGAGAAATAATCAATAGTTTTTGTTCAAGGGAAGTAATGACTTCCAAAGGTAGCTACAGCTTCCAAATGTAAAGGGAGGGATAAACCTCCAAGAGGAAGATACAATCCTTCAATATCAAGAGAGATCTAAACTCTCTATCCTTGCCCCTTCCTTCCACCCAAGAATATATGAGAGATAACAAAACTTTATTCAATTCTGGTCTGTTCAGAAGACCCAACTTGTACAGCATGCCCCGCGCTCAATATTTAACATCTAATTCTGAAACTCACACACANCTTCAATATCAAGAAAGATCTAAACTCTCTATCCTTGCCCCTTCCTTCCACCCAAGAATATATGAGAGATAACAAAACTTTATTCAATTCTGGTCTGTTCATAAGACCCAACTTGTACAGCATGCCCCGCGCTCAATATTTAACATCTAATTCTGAAACTCACACACAAGAAACTACAGTCGGTGATCTTTCCAACGGAAGTGGTCCCACTTCATTTGGAGTCTGTATGAAAACGTTATGACTATTTTACCCGGAACACCTGTTTTTTGACTAGTTTCAGGACTGGTCACAAACCCTATATTCCACAGAGTATATCTCCATAATTATAGCGAATCAAGAGCTAAACCTTTTACCATAGGTACCTTGATATGTCTTCTCACTACCATAGCAATTTCACCATCTGAATCGTTCTAGAAAAAAAGTTATGGCAAAAATGGTAAGATGACCTGAAAATAACATACCTTAGAACACATCACCAAAAGACTTCATCCTCCCTTGAAATCCGGCCTTCTTTTCCTTCTTCTTCTCTCTGAAATTCGACTTGTATCAAATGAATGTATAATGA
>JASDQU011249650.1:7427-21236 GCA_032191745.1 Picea mariana
TATATATATCAGTAAACTACTCTTAGTCTACACTCATGATCTGGATTTAGGAGCAGAACGAGCTAATTAGAAGACTAAATACAATAAACACAGAGATACGAAGAATAACACAAATATCCAGTGAACAATATCTTCTATTAAATAATGAAATAGGCTAAAACTGTAAAACTGCAGAACTGAAACACTTGCTCGAATGGTGGTAGCTATCTTTGAGAAGAGATGTGGTTGCTACGCGCATCCGTCTGAGAAGAATGGATTACAATGAGGCTCCATAGGCCTTTTTGATATTACTCATGAATGCCAAAACCCTAGACATCCAAAAACCTAACCCTAGAAGGTGAAACGCCAAAAGTCATGTGGGTCCTATGGGTAAGTTGGTGTAATTTGGTACCTCAACTTCCCGAGGTCGTAAATTTTGCATACGACCTTCGTTTTAGGCGCGTGACATCTTGTTGGAAATGTATTTCATAGAACTATACATTCTGCCATCAATCTCTAACAGTGGTGATCCAAAAAAACAACGTTTAGGGCCCCAAAACGGCCTTGGAAGTACAACAAGATGTACTAACATGAAAACATACAAAATAAGCTAGTTGGATTAGGCGAGAGGCCACCCGTATCCACCTGGAGGATGTGTGGGGCTTCAGACATCCCCAGAAGTGTAGAACCCACAATTACAAAGCAGTATAGAAGAACTTGTTAAACAAAAAATGGACATGGGGAGCTAGTTGGAATAGGTGGGTGGCCACCAATATCCACCTGGATCAATCCTCCCCCCTTATGATACAATGGTCTCCATTGTGTTCATGAGTTCCCAAATCAGGTGAGAAAAATTCTGTTGGATTTGGCCCCAGGTGAGCCCCTTGCATTTGTGTAGGAGTTTCCCTGCCTTGACAACTCGATAAAGTTGGATTTGTTGTTGGCGAGTGCCCTTGACCTGTGTGTCCACTATCTGATCAGTGGATGTTTGTTCCATGCAGTCAGGGTTGATCTATGTTGGGGTCAGTTGTTCTGCGATCTCAGAGGTGTCCAATAATGGTCGAAAATAGGGCTGAAGGAAGTCCACATTGAATATTGGATGCAGACCAAGGAAAGGTGGAGTGTTGACCTCAAAAGAATTACTACCCACAACCTTGGTGATAGTTTAAGGCCCATAACTAAGTGGGCGAAGATTCCGATGGGGCCCAGTGAGACACTCCTTCTGCAAATGTAACCAGATTTTATCGTCAACCTAAAACTGGTGTGGTACCTTGTGTTGATCATGGCACTGCTTGTACTTAGCATTGGATTTCTGCAAAATCTCCTGGACCTGTTGGAGGATGTGTTGAATCCGCTCAATGAATCTGGTGGCTTTGTCGACCGTAGACTGATCATGGGAAGAGTTCCTTTGTGCGATGGAAAGAGGAAGTGCAACATCAATGGGTCCCAAGGGTTGGAATTCCAGACCCACATGAAATGGGCTATGGCCGGTGGAACTATGGAGAGACCTGTTGTAACTGTGTTGGATATATGGGAGACTCTCGTCCCATGTATGTGGATGGTTAGAATTGTACATGCGCCGGATGTGCACAATCATTCGATTGACAACCTTTGTTTGGCCATCGGTTTGGGGGTGGAAAGCAGTGGATTTTGTGAGCTTGGTGTCCAACAGAGACCAGAGACTCGACCAAAAGGTGTTGAGGAACCTATTGTCTTGGTCGGAGATGATGGTCTGTGGTATCCCAAAGTGGACCCAAAATCATTCGAAGAAGATCTAGGTAGTATATGTCGCTGTGACATTCTTCTTATAGGCTGTGAGGATGGCCATCTTCGAAAACCGATCAACGACCACAAACATGTAGTCATTTCCTTGCTTGGTGGATGACAATCCAGACATGTAATCCATTGAGATGGATTCCCAAGGCTTCTTGGGAATAGGAAGAGGGGTGTATAAGCCCTGCTTCTTGATGGTTGGATTGGAAATGGCACATGCAGTGCAAGATCTGATATACTTGCTGACGTCCTGTCAAATTTTTGGCCAATAAAAAAGTTTCTGAAGAACGACCACAGTTTTCTCTATGTCAAAATGTCCTGCCACCTGACTGTAGTGGGCTTCCCAAATCATCTTTCCACGCTCGCTTGTAGAAACACAAAGATGGACCAGGTGGCATAAGAGTCTGTCCTGAATGCGAAAATCAATGACAGTTGCGCATGTACCCAAGAGCTGATAGGTGGTGGCGAAGTCTGAATCTTGTTGATAAATTTGGGGCCACTTAGATGCTTCATGTCCACAGGAATGGAGCACAGTGGTGAGTGCATCCACAAGAGGCCGACTGAGGTAGTCAGTGACACAATTGGATATACATGTCTTATACTTGATATTGATACGAAACTACTGCAGGTAGGTGGACCACTTCTGATGGCAGTCGTTCTGCAATTTCCCCTGTGTCTGTATGAACTGCAGAGACTTGTGATCAATGTGTATGATCGTCTCTTTCCCCAGAATGTAATGTTTCCATTGACGACGGGCTTTCACAATGGAATACATTTCCTTGTCATAGGTGGGGTATTTCTGGACAATATCAGAGAGTGTCTCACTATGGTATGCCACCGGATGCCCGTGTTGAGTGAGAACTGCGCCCACAACATACTCATATGCATCGGTCTCAATCTCGAATGGTTGTTGTAGATTGGGAAAGGAGAGTATTGGAGCGGAGAACAAGCGATGCTTCAAATCATCGAATGCTCTTTTTTTCTCCTTCCCCCACACGAACTTGGCCCTACCACCGCCCTTGGTCACTTGGCTGAGGGTCCATGCAATATGGGAGAATCCCAACACGAACTATCAGTAGAAGTTGGATAGTCCCAAAAATCTTAGAACCTTGGTCAGTGTGGTCGGGGCTGGACAGTCACAGATGATTTGGATCTTAGCTAGATCAACATGTACCCCATGCTCATCAACAATGTAGCCCAAGTATTGGACCATGTTCATGCCAAAAGAGCATTTTTCCAAGTTGGCATAAAGCTTGTGCTGCTGCAGAGTGTTCAAAACCTGTTGAATATGTTGCATGTTCTCCTCCTACGTTCTGTTGAAGATGAGGATGTCATCCAAATATAATACCACAAAGGATTTGGTGAAGGGTCTCAATACATCATCCATCAACCTCACGAAAGTGGCCGATGCATTTGTTAAGCCAAAGGGCATGACTAGCCATTCGTAGAGACCTTCTTTAGACTTGAAGGTTGTCTTCCATACATTAGTTGGTTCGATGGGAACCTAGTGGTAGCTAGACTTTAGGTCAATCTTGCTGAAGAACTTTTCCCCCTTGAGTTGGTCAAGAAGGTCATCAATCCTGGGAATGGGGTAGCAGTTCTTGACTATGATTTTGTTTAAGGCTTTGTAATCAATGCAAAGTCGCCAAGTCTTGTCCTTCTTCTGCACTAGTACAATCAGGATTCTGCAAGGGGAGGAGTTGGGTCTGATGTGCCCCTTTTGAAGAAGCTCTTGGATCTAACTCCTGATTTTGTCATTCTCCATCAGCGAGCACCGATAGACTGATCCATTAGGTTGAGGTGCGTTGGGGGTCAGATCAATTGGATGCTTGACTTGGAAGTGCATCGGTACCCCTGTAGGTGAGGAGAAGATGTCTCTATATTATTCCACGATCCCATTCACTTGCTTCTGCTGCAAAGAGAGGCGTTGTGTAGAGGCCACGAATGTGGCGACGACCTTCTTCTTACTGTGAGCATAGATCACAAAGAAGACGAACTTCTTGGTTTGTGAAATGACCTTACTTCATTTCTTAGCATAGATTAAAGAAATAACAGTAGGTGGCACTGCCTCTAGGATCTTGTACAATTGTCTACCCAAAGTAATAATAACACTACGAGGTATAGACTCATACACAACATAATGATTCCACAAATATGGTTGTCCTAAAAGAACATCACAAAATTCAAGGGGAGCAATATCACACAATACCTCATCTTTGAAAGGCTTGATGTCGTAGGGAAAATGACACTGTTGGCTAACACAGAGATATCTTCCTTGGCGAAGCCAAACGATGGTGTAGGGCTGCGAGTGCGGTGTCGTTGGCAGGTCCATCCGCTTGAAGACCTTTGCTGAAATCAGGTTCTTCTGACTACTGCTATTGACAATGAAATGTAGAGCCCCCTTGACCCACATCTACGAGTGAAAGAGGCGTTCCCCTTCCTCTGGTTCTTTTGGTTCGCTTGGCCGGAATTTGGTGGTAGTGACAGTGGCACTGGGTTCAGCATCGATAATCCGCTTCCCTCCTTCAGGATTTGACTCGGAATCAGAATCGACCTCTGACTCGGAAGCCTTCAACTCAACCACGAGGGACTTCTTGGAGCAACATTATTTGGTGTTGTGCCAAGGACTTTTATGGTACTCACACCATTTTCTCGTGTCCTTCTTCGTCTTCTCATTGCCCTTCTTGTGTTGCGGCTTGGACTGGTTTTCCTGAGGGAGACCATATCGACTTGGTCCCTTGTTGTGTGGGTTGGGGCTACCTTTTCCCTACTTTGTCTATGAGGGGTTTGCAGATCCAAACTCTCGCCTTTTCTGCTTAAATTTCTGCTCGATCTTGACAACGTATTTATAAGTCGTGCCCAATGAGGCGATGTCCAGGAAATCCATTTCTATTTGAATGTATCTATGAAAACAACCTTGGTATTTGATCACCAGATGACTCTCAGAGTCTTTGATACCCAATTTAGTGTGTAGGGTATGGAAAATATTGGTGAAATAGGGTACTTTCTAGTCCCTTTCTTGACGTAGGGTGGTCCATCTAGTGTATTGGTCCTCGTAGCTTCCAACAGGGTAGTATCATTCTTTAATGGCGTCCCGAAAGGAATCCCATGTAGGGGCCACCATAAATATTGTAGATTCCTCCACGGCCCTTTGCTCAGAGTAAGTATCCCACCAGTATTTAACATGGGGAACGACCTTGAGGAGTGAAAAAGTGATCTTTTCCTTATCACAAAAATTGTGGACCGAAAAATATCCTTCAAGCAAATTCGACCATTTATCTACAACATCTGCATCTATCAGTCCTTCAAATAATGGAATATCAAAATTGACATGTACCTTGAATGGGGTTGCAATGTGCATGGTCACTTGATGAAGATGCTTCTCCTGTGGGCAACCATCGAATGATCTACGCAAAGTTGTCCATCATTTCTTTCCTTTGTTGCATGAGGGCCTCCTCGAGCAACATTTTAATAGGATATCCTGCTCCATCATCTTTATTTTCGTCCCCCATGGGTTTTTGTTGGGCTCGACACGACCGATCTTGTAATGAATCGATTGGTTTGAGTCCCAACTTCTTGTACCCAGATCTTCTCAGGGACATGCACGAAGAAAAATAAATGAAGAGCAGACCGCTCTGATACCACTGATCTGTATTTAGGAGCGGAACGAACTGATTAGCAGACTAAATACAATAAACACAGAGATATGAAGAATAACACAAATATCCAATGAACAATATCTTCTATTAAATAATGAAATAGGCTGAAACTGTAAAACTGTAGAACTGAAACACTTGCTTGAATGGTGGTAGTTATCTCTGAGAAGAGATGTGGCTGCTACGTGCATCTGTCTGAGCAGAATGGATTACAATGAGGCTCCAGAGGCCTTTTTGATATTACTCATGAATTCCAAAACCCTAGACATCCAAAAACCTAACCCTAGAAGTTGAAACACCAAAATTCATGTGGGCCCTATGGGTAAGTTAGTGTACTTTGGTACCTCAACTTCCCAGGGTCATAACTTTTTCATACGACCTCTATTTTAGGTGCGTGATAGCTCGTTGGAAAGGTGTTTTAGAGAGCTACACATTCCGTTGTCTACAATTTCAATGTGGCGAGCCAAAAAACAACGTTTAGGGCCCCAAAAAGGCCCTGGAAGTACATCAAGATGTGTTGACATGAAAACATACAAAATAAGCCAGTTGGATTAGGCGAGAGGCCACCTGTATCCACTTGGAGGATGCGTGGGGCTTCAGACATCCCCAGAAGTTTAGAACCCACAATTACAAAGTAGTACAGAAGAATGTGTTGAACAAAAAACAAACACGAGGAGCTAGTTGGAATAGGTGAGTGGCCACCAATATCCACCTAGATCAACTCATGTCATATACATGTCTAGGCATGTCCACATGCACCTATGCACATCAATATGCATCAATCATTTGACCTTTCATGTCTATTTCATACACATGCATTCTATCTTTATTGTATGCATCATGCATCAATTCTATCATGCACTCCAATGCATATCTATTTCAGATTTAATTAATTAATTAATTATGTTCTTGTAAATGGGTGTCCTTGAATTCATGTAGAACCTCGTTTCCCTGTGCATTTCCATTATGATCAACTATGCATCATTGACCTCTATTCAGAACCTTCCATCCAAGCCCCACTTGGTCATTCTGCATTTCCAGCCACTAGATGCACTAGTGCTTCCATCTCACAACTACTTCATTTATGCAGAGAATATTATCCCAACATATTTTGGCTAGGATTCTCAATATTCATAGTGCTATAACATGCACTATTCCAACTGAATATTAACACTCCCTATTCCTTGACCCAATCAATCTTGAAATATTATTATCATTGATTGACATTTCAACATTTTGAAATATTTCTCTTATGTCATATTTTTAATATCCTTTTCCATTCAGGGCTTTGCTCAATTTTAAATATTTCTCTTCACTTCATTGGGTGATTCATTGTGAAGCACTATCCTATCCACTTAGGACCGATCTACTTCCAATGGGATGTTATATTCCTTATTGGCACTCTCAATTAATAACCTTTATTATTATGCCCCTTGGATTCGTTATACATACACCATGCTTCCATCGCGCACTCCGATAACATAAGTGGCTTTCTTACTCAGAACACTTTTTAGACAAAAAGGGGCTAACTCCTGACTAGGTATTATTTTTCAAGCATTCTTATTCCTTTCCTCATATATGACTTACTCATCCCACAAGTCACTCATCATCTTTGAGTCCCTTGCTTTTCCTTGGTCGCAAGCTCTTCATCCATCATTACATTTCTATTTCCATGGCTATAAAGTTTTTTCTTTCCTTTATGTTCCCATTAGTGACATTCTTCACCTATAGGTTTTGAAGTTTGAATATCTTTGGAAGATATTCCTATTGTATCTATATTGTATTAGACCAAGTCAAAACCCTAAAGAATAATATTATGTTGTAATTGTAAAGTCAGCCCTATTGTGCCTTTGTAGAAGTCAAAAGTAAATTAGAAAGTGTAAAGTATACAAGTCGGCCTTGACCTAATTGAAGGGTGACTCAACTTGTATTTATAAGAGGCTAGGCGCCTCATTTGAAGAACACACACCACACAAGTTCTCTCTCAAAGGAAAAAGTGTGCAAGTTTGAGGAGGAGATGCAGCTACAAATTAAGGGTGTTTTGGTGAAGGGTTTTGGTTATCTCTTGGAGGACTATCTTGGTCTAGTGGTGCACTACCCTATTCTGGTTAGGGTTTATGGTCTATCTTATGATTATCTTCTGTTTGGTGAGATCTTTCTTGAGAGAGACATTGTACTTGTTAACGAATCTATATTGAAGAAGCTTTGTTGGGTTTTCTCAGCCAAAAGGGTTTCCCAGGATAAATCTTGTGTATATTGTGGATATCTTTCTTTCGATGATCTTTATGCATGCAATTATTGTTCTAATTGTTAATAGTTAAAGAATATTGAATACACTTAACTGCTTAAGCGAAATTTTAACAATATGATTCATGTCTCATGTGAGAATCTTTGTTGATTCCCCTTTGCAATCAATTCAGACTCTATAGCAACTGAATACTAATATTCCTCTTCTCTTCCTGAGTCCTTCGTCAACCTTGCATCACTTTCTCAACATCCATGCACTTCCCTTTGTATCTCTTTGATGCTTTAGCCAATTGTACAAGCTTGACCTGCTTCCTTGTCCAATGGACCCTGAGATTAATATAGAGTAGACCCACACAATCCTCAATTGTGAAATCTTATTCTTTTGCTAGCAATCCTTCACACAACACTTTGCTTGAGTTCTCCTTTGCTTATTAATAAATGATTTGTTAATAAGCTCAACTTATTTTTACTTTTCCAAGCTACTGAACTTCAAATGTGCCTCTATACTTATGCATAGGAACTATCAGGAGTTTAGATACTCTTCCTTACCCAACAATCACCCCTGGCACTAAACTTTATTATCTGGGAATGTTTCTCCAAATTTTGACATTATTTGGAAAAATCTCCACATTGAGTAGTTACACGGTTCATGGAATCCAATCCCACTTTTCCCTGCACCTTATAGAACAACCCAATGCTCCCATGGATAACTTAGAACTTTTGTCATGATTCTCTAGATTACCTTTCCAATGAACATATTGATGCTTCAATATGATTTATGAGCCAAAAATTGTGGCTTCCTGAAATTCCATTCTACTCAATGGTGTCCTTCATGTTCACAAGAAACCTTCCTTCTGATTCTTTGAGAATCCTTCATATCAAAACTAAATTCCGAGTGGATATCTGGATTCTCCTATCCAATAATTTTTCCAATGACTACTTTCTTGATTAATTCTGAGAACTGAGTAGGAAGTTATAAGCAATTGAATATTGCCAATTTACCTCTTTTGTGCACCTGCAAAACAATCTCAAACACCAACGTTGGCCACCTATAGAGGTAAATCTATCAGGAACCAAGAATTTTTTTCTATGTGACATAGATAATGATACCAACACTTAATTTACAACAACTCTTAGATTTTCAAACTGATGCTCCAATCAAAATCTACAACAATATGGAAATAACAACTTTTCCCCTTTGCACTTTCTCTCGACTTAGCAATTTTAGCCCTGATCATGCATCCGTACACCAATTCCTTTGGGATTTTGAAAAAATATCAATCAGGTATGTCCATGACTACCTTCTAAACAATATGTCACAATTTCACCCTTAATCGGGCTTTGGACTGTTAGTTATTGCACATAGAAGTTTTGACTGTTTTACATTTTTATCCCTCTATGCTACAAGCGTCTTCTTTCTCTTCCTGCACATTTTTACTTACCCATATTCCAAATCTGGTTGTATGGATATCTTCTATGGTTCATAATATTTTCATATATTTCTCTTATTCCCCAAACAGACTTCTGAACAAGGAGTTATACCCTCTGGAAGTAAACTAGTTCCAAAATTTTACCTTAACTGTTTCAACTGTAATTTTCTCATATGAGCTCTGTTTTGTGTCTAGGATAGCTTGTTGGAAATCTCTCTCTGATTTATTTTATTTAAGCTACAGAGACAAAGTGCATTGGTACACTATATACTTGTGGGTTTTGATTGCCTAAAAACGTCGTTTAGGGCCTCAAAATCACCTCGCAAGTTCATGACCTTTAAAACCTTGAAAAACTCATAGAAAAAATGTTTGTTTTACTGTTACAACAACCTTTAAATCTGAGTCGTCGATCTCAAATCGAGTGAAATCGGATTCGTTGATCCGATAATCCCTTCGAAACCCCGCATATAAATTTCCACCATCGATCAACATCTTAAAACAATCTGGACCGTTGATCAAAGCTCCATCTACGATCAACGTTTTCCATTGGATGTACACAATTCTTTTCCAAATTTTTTGACCTGATTGTCAGCCATCGACCCCTTCCTTTGACAACCAATCTGCAACATATCTCTAACGACCGACCCGACCATCGACCGTCAATGATTTTCATTAACGGACGAAACTCCTTACCAATTTGGCCAACCCGACCATCGACCATTGACCATTTCTTGGTTGACATGGAAACCATACTGACGTGGCATGACACATGGATGTTGATGTGGCATGCCACGTAAACTCTAACAAATAACCCTAGTTGACGTGGCATGACATGTGGATGTTGATGTGGCATGATACATCATCACCCTATTTCCTTCATTGGCCATCGACAACTTCTTTCGGATGACCCGACCATCAACGATTCCCTTGGTCGATCCAAAACACCTCGTTGAATTGGCTAACTCGACCATCGACCATCAACATTTTCCATTGGCGACGAAAACACTTCGCCAATTCATCCAACTCGACCATCAACAAATTTCGTTGGCCAACTCCAATACTTGAAATTTTTGACCAAATCCCAAATGAATATGGGTCGTCGATCTTCCACCCCTAATCATTTTAACCATTGATTCACTAAACTTTGCCCACCTCTATCGATGAATCTTGACTGTCAATTTTCTCTACTTTCCGAGCTCTGAAAGAAAATCCCGATCGTCGATCGACTCCGACTTTCGAACGACCGAAAACGAATCTAGACTATCGATTTGTCTCATTTTCCCAACTGCTGAAAATGAATATCGGTCATTGATCTAGTAACCTTGCCAAACTTCAAAAACATTAGAAGTTTTTAAATATATTAAAATGAATCCGAGCCTTCAATCTTCCATTCAAAATGATCTTGGTCATCGATTCATCAAACTCTCCCCAGCTCCTTCCATAGCCATTAAAATGAAAAAAATTGACCTTGTAGGTCGAATCCAACTCTGCAATCCGACTGATTGACACCATTAAATATCTTAGACATTTCTGAGGCAATTAAATCTCAATTTTTCCCACGAATTTGGGGATTTCACTCTAATTTTTTTTCTCTATTTTCCCCTAAATTCGTCACAGAACAAATCTATAACAACAAATTTGCCCAAATTCACACTAATTCTTGGTCAATACAAGCCCGATGTTTGAACCAGAAGCTCTGATACCATATTGTAACATACCCTAATCCAACTGAGGAACATTACGGGCATAAAACACATTTAAATTAATATTTATATTTAATCAGCTCCTATTACCAACTACAGATCACACGGATTTAACCATTTGAATGATACCATCATTCTAAATGCATCTAACAACATATATTAAAAAATATGAATGCAATTGTTCATGTAAAACAAGAAAAAAACAACATTCATATAAAACATTTACAGAGTGGAATATCGTCATAAAAACAATAGAGAAATTATCTGTTAATAGTTAACCAATTGGCTGCATATGAAGGATGAACCTCCCAACCATAGTTGTTGTTGTTCATTTCTTTCAACAACAAGCCACCCCTGAGTTGAGGCTATGAGTCTACAAGGAGATTTGGCTCTCTTGGTTGTCCACTCTCCACACAAAACAACCCCAAAACCCAAGTTCCACTTTGTTCCCCACAACCTACACAACCCAAGGAATGAGATCCCCCTTCACTACACGCAATCCCTCGGGCCTTCCTACATCCTTCCAAGGCTCCAATGCATCTGGTTGATCGAGAATCCTCCGAGCTACTCTAGGAGTGCTCACAACAACCTTCACAAGGCTCTTGATCCATTTCCTCAACAGAAAAATGCTTTACAGGTCTACGACCTGATTTAAAGGCACTCAGGCCTCTTTCTTAGCATAAAACACAACCAAACAATGGTTGTCTTCAAACACAACATGGCTAGTGCTCTTTCCAACACTTAGCTCCTCTCTTGTTGTCCAAAATATGCATGTAAAACTTGTCCATATTCTGCATATGAATTCCCCTCCCTCTCCCTTGCTTGCTTGACTCGCACTCTTCCCAAAGATGATTGTTCATCATCCCAGGCTCTCCAATAACTATAGGATGTAACTTCTCACACCCACCCTCTTTACATGAATTAAATTATTGGCTTTGGGAACACTCAATCAACAAATAGAAGGTTATACACAATGATAACAATTTTAGGAATGTGGATTGGATTAATAACCATGAATAATCCCCCATTGGACCCCTCTCTTGTGGAATCATAGCCCCCCATTGTTTTTGTCCCTCTCGTATCGCAGCCAACGATTATTATTTTTATTAATTATTTCAATGTTCATACAATTCGACCTCTGACCATATTAAACCAATATAGGCTCTTCGCCCCAACACATTGGTTCACCAACCCAAATCTCATTTATACAATTACATTATAATTCATGGGGATTAAAAATGGGGATGTTACATAAACTCTATCAATTCCACACTAATATAAATGTTTTCTGGACCTACAATATCTTGGTATTTCCTCTTTCCAATTGCACTAGCCTCATTTCAATTACATCACAATATCAATATATGCACATTTTAGTGAACCTTGCTACTTTTAACTCAAATTCAAGACTAAACAAAAGCATTGACTTGTAGGAACTACCACTCCAAGATTCTCATGCCTATGCTTTTGGAATTTGCACCAAATATAGTTCAATGTGTCCTCTTTCCAACCCTTAAAGTCTCACATGATTGGAGTTCCCTAAAAAAAATTATAGACAATGCAATACACGGTCTTGTTTTATGGTGCTCAACCAAGAATTGTCCACTATAATACCAAGTGTTATGAACCCACTACTTAAACTAACATTATAAACCAAAATATACACAATGTAGACCAAATATAATTGCAAATCACAACCACCAAAGTGATAATAATAACGAGTGACACAATAATTCCTTATATAATACAACTCCCAAAAAACCTAAGTATGTCAATATATCCAAATAATAAGTCCATGTATGTAATAATCACTATATTGAGCTCTATGTACATATTCTCACTTATTGCACATGTGGCTCCCCTATCAGGCCAATCCATAATGCACATGCATTTAACCTCATATATATCCCCATTAGGGTCATAATGTACTATACCTTAGAGTTCTTCCACCAAACAAGCTACAATTTTGTATTTCTTTGTCCAAGAAGCAAGCTAAATTGAACATGAAGATGGTCATAATCAAAACAAAACCTCATAGTCCAACAATTGGATCCAACTATAGCCATTACAATCAAATATGATATTTTCAAAAACACCCTTGCTCAAATAAATTTTAATGTCGATTCAAGGAGTGGTACAAGTTGAAAAATGTATTGTCTCTAGGGCCATTGCAACAAACTTACCATAGCATTTATAGTGGCCTAAAGGGAGTCTAGGCTTCCAGTATTCAATATACAATTAGAACATTCACAACCAAAATGAGACTAAAATATTTAGTGAACAACCTGAAACCTTGATGCCAAGCCCTCATAAAGTCCCAACCTTCCCTTTAAACTAAGGTCCAATGCATATGACATTAGTTTTGTCAAGCACATAGATAAATTCAAGGATAATAAGCCCCTTGATAGAAGGGTCTATCACCATAACATCCTACAAGGAGCCCTTTGACTTATGTATCCAAGGCTAGAGATCTTTGAGCTTCAATCATATGTTGTTAAACCTATAGATTAATCCATGGGCACAATAGTGAACCTCATTTACCTTGATTTTAGAGGGATTGAGATTCATAACCAACACCAAGACTATTTTGTCGATACAAGGAAATGAGAGGGAAGGCCATTTTGTGCTTAGAAGTGGTTACTAAAAGGAGAACCATTTTCCAAGTCACAACCCTTTGTTGGGTGAATCCATCAAAACCAAAGAGCCTATTTTTGGGGGTAGAGCTTTTTTAGGAGCCAAGCTATTCTAAGAAAAAATGAACTTTCTATTGGTTGAGAGGGAGGGGGTCATGGGAGCAAAAACCCTAGTTGCAACAAATCAAGCCTCTTGGGCAGACATAATGTTAGAGAAAAAATTGGACAAAAGAGGTTGGTTAGGAAAAATCCTTGATCATGCACAAGCTCAACTTCACCATTTGCACTTCTTCCATCATCAATATTTAGTCTTTATATGTAATAACATTTCTATTTTTCCATTGTAATTTTGTTGATGCAAGTTTCTTCCTTTTTTATTTAGTTTAAA
>JASDQU011249651.1:670-21317 GCA_032191745.1 Picea mariana
GACTGTAAAGGGTTCAAGGAAGCAATGGGATTACCCAACTTTGTGGATTTTGTTTCCCCTGTTGTCTTGGGGGTATCAACATGAACAATAGTTGATGAAGGGGAAGTATATTGACTGGACTCAGGAGGTGTCCCAGACCTTCTTTCTGTTTCTACTCCTGGATTCTCTGTCTGTGGGACTTCTTTGTTTTGTGAAGATCCTTTGCCCCCCTGTGGATTTTCCTTGGTGTCTTCTTTATCCCGCGCTTTTTGTCCGAAACTTGGGGGAGTGTTTTCTTGTTCTGGAGTAGGGGTTGTTTCTTCTCCCTGCAATACCTTTGGCAAACCACTTCGTCCGTGTCTCTGGAAGGTTAGAAAACTAGTTTGCAAGTCAGATGGTAATGTCTGTACCCTATCTAACACCTCCTCATAGGTTTTGGCCCCTTTGAAAATGTCATCGCGAGGGGATTCCTCATGTTCATATGCTTTCATGCCACAGTGAGCCATGTAATTTCCCATTGTTTGATAAGGGTCATGTTTCTTGTGTTTGATATCCACCAATTTGACCTCCTCTAGAGTTGTAGCTTCAACCTTGTAATGACCCAAGTTGAGTAGCGAAAACTTCCCAATCTGTACAGGAAAAACTAGCCAGAGCTTCTTCTGAGTTGTCTTTAATTCTATCCCAATGTCGCCCATTATTATCTGATGAGATACCTCCCTACACACCAGTCTATCATGGAGGAATTTCGGATGTGCATGAGGAGGGATCGAACATCTGAAAACCCTGATATAGGAGAATTTCTCCTCAATAAACCAATCGAAAACCGCCTTGAGGTTTCCTATGAGCGACTCTGAAATACAGGGTCGTGCACAACCATACATCATCTGATGCACTGGTATCACCATGAAATGACAAATTTCGTAGAAAGAATCCTTATCATTTTCTTCCCATAGCTTAGAATGATATTCATGAATAGTTTCAGTGCAGGTTGGGTTCCAACTCCAATTCATCAAAGGGAAAGGAGTCGTGAAACATATAGCATCCATAATGTATGCGAACATGTAGAAGGCTATGGTTGGCCACTGGATCTCATGGTTTGATACTCTATAACCTCTTTACCTAGGTTATCTGATAGAATCTTGTTCCAATTGAAGTTATAGCCTTCGGCTGCTTCACGTAAAAGGGGAACCCATTCTGCAGGGAAATGAGTAGGACTTTTCTTCTGGAAAAGTCTACATAGAATCATAGCCACATAGACCATGTACTCATTCAATGAGGCTGTGGCATAAACACTATGGGTATCGGCCTTGAATTTTGCTGGGTGTCTCCACTAGTCTTTGATTATGCCGAGGTATGTTTGATCTGCCTTTGTGCATTCTTTCCTTTGAAATTCACTTACAAACTCTTTATTATAAATGTACTTAGAATTGGGAGACATTTTGTACATTACTTGTATATGCTCCGATCTGAAAGAGCCAATGACGACCCCTCAGCTGTCCAAAATGCTTCTCGTCTACACGTCTGTCCTCTCTAAATCCCAACTAATCATATCGTTGTATGTCATGAGTCATGGGCACGTAGCTACTTTGTGAAGTTCAGACTCTTCTATGTCCCGGAGTTGGTTTTCATAATCATCAAGAAAATTCTTGATTTCGTAGTCCAAGGTTTCAAAAATTTGCCTCCATGATTTGATGGAATTAATGGCATGCGGTGTAGTATCAAATATGACATCTCCTTCCGGGCTCGAGCTTTCAGTTGCTTCTTCACTTTTCTTAGGTGCCATAATGTTCACGCTAGACTGAAAACATGTTTGTAGAGGAAAAATATATAAGCCTGGATAAATGCAACTCACTCCTGATTGTAAAAAACAAGAATGGAATTCGAACTACAGAACATTTATTAACCTTTATCTTGTCTTACAATGAGCGTACTGACACAGACGAAAAGGAATTAATGTTTTAATGAGGAAGATACGCATGGAGATATGCCTTCATGTCAAAAATATCTCCATTTGTTCATTATTAATACTACCGCATATCGGCGATTTCAAACTGGAGTTTCAAAAGGACTGCTTTCAAAAAATCCTGAAATGCGAAACGCGAAAAGTAGTTTAGTCATTATTAATCCTATTTTAAACTAACTTAATTTAGTTTTAGACTTTGTTAAAAATTCACAATTTCGCATTTCGTAATTTCGGGAATCCTATACCCAAGAGGTATGTCATAAGAAAACCCTGAATTGCGAAATCGTGATGGGATTAATTTAGGTGCTAATCACTTGTATTAATTCTTTAATTAATCGAGATTAGTAATTAATTTCTTGTTTTCAGAAAAACGGGGATCAGGCATTCGAGGGTCGACATTTTGAAAGGACTTTGATAAAAGAAAACCGAATCATGGTAGATTAATGAATTTTTTATTGTGTTTGAGAGTTTAATTAACCACAACTAAAGGGTACTTTGTGAAATGCGCGTCGGGACTTATAACACTCATTTTTTCTTTTTTCTTTTTTTTTACTTTTAATATAAATCCTTTTCAGGATTTCGGCACCGGGACTTTGGAGTTGCTAACTAAAAATCATACCTCATGAAAATCCGAATCCCGAAACATGAAAAAATATAAAGACTTTTGAATCCTTTTTAGGACTAAGGGCGTCTCCATGACTAGGAAATAGCGAAGTTTCAGGTTTAAAGGGTAAAAACTTAAACTTTGTGTCAACATTAGGCTCCATCTAGGGATCGTTTCCTTGTGGGATGAGAGAAACATGTAGACCAAGTTCCTTAATTGGGTAAATGGGGTCAATAATTCAACTTTGTGAAACAGATAAGGAGAAAAAATCAAAACAGGATTTTAGGATCTCTACATTTGACTTTGAAAATTCTTCAAAAATAAAACATTTGATGATCTCGAGTTAGGTTCTCAATAGATTTCCTTTTCTGAAACTGACCTCAAATCTGTGTGAGATAATCAAAACCAAGTTAACCATTCTACCAGGTTTCACCTGCTTCCGTTTGCATCAAGGTAAAGTAATTTCAATGTGTCAAATTAGGGGATCCCAGAAACCTATAATATGAATCCAGCTGAAAGAAGAAAAGTTACCAGAGTGTCTTGTAATTCATGTATAACAACCTTATTAGATATAAGGATATTTCTTCACTGTCAGCGAGCCTATTCAGTACCCCGGTGAAGTTATCAGACTTCCCATATTGAATTTCCTTTCACCACTTCATTGTTTTCTAGCATTTAAATGCTAAGATGAGGGCAATCAATATAATGAATTTCCTTTCTTCATCTCTTTGGACTAGATGGGGGCAATCAATATTGAATTTCCTTTCACCATCTGTTTGTATATACTTTTTAATGTGAAGTGGGGGCAATCAATCTGTATGTAATATACTCGAGAAGATATCTGCTTGAATTTTTTAACAACAGAGGCCTGCCAACTCACTTAAATAGCTATGAGATAATCTTCTCTCTTGGCTTCAAACATCATTGGCTTCAGGGAAATTCTTAAGGGAAACTTATTGACATATTTTTAAGGAATTTCCTTGAGCAAAACTAATCAGTTTATTCCTGTTAGGAAGACTAACAAGGTTAGAATAAACCTAGACATACTGCTGGTTCAGCTAAAGTTAAAGAACTATAAAATCAACATATTCTCGTTTCTGAAGGTTTGTTTGAGAATTTTCAGAACCAAAGTGAGACCTTTCTTTTCTCAAGGAAATTATGATAAAACATCCAGGGTCAGGCGAGAATCAGGCTTTACTGTGACTAAGGGGAAGGTAAGGGGATTCAAGAAAAACTATTGCACACATGACTGTTCTTAAGGACTTTCTTAGTTAACTTTCATAACTTTTCCTTAAGTCCCCCCTTTCTTTTTCATTTCCTTATTTGAAAATTTCAGTGATAATATTAGTATCAATTGAACTAATGATTTATTCACTTGTATCTTTTAGGGTAATTTAGCCTAAATTTTCAGAGCAGGATCTCATACCTTGGTAACTCCTATGTTGCCAGCCAAAAAGGCTATTAATTTATTACCTATTGGAAGATATTTAATATATATATCCGTGCCTGTCACCTTTTTAGCATATCTAGTCTCTTGGTCCGCCAGCAACTTTCCTGCGAAATAAATAGCATACTAACTGTCAGGAAATCTCATGAATCAAAATGTATTTATTTATTTAGATATTAAAATAAAAAACTTACCAAAAGAAATGGAACTATAAAGTAAGCATGAAAACAAACTGGTATGTACAACGAGAGTTCAGAAACACATTACTGCATGAACTGTTTAAGGTGTCGCCCATTTACAAGGGAATTGAGAATGTCTCCATCGAGATTTTCTAATGAAAAATCATTTTTTCCCTCAGAAGCCGAAATCTTATATGGGTTGGACCAGATCGGATCAAACTTTCCATGTTTACCAGTGCCTTCTTTCTTGGCTTCCCATTTCAGGACTAGATCGCCAGGGAGGAAAGCTCTATCTTTAGCTTTTTGATCGAATAAGGCCTTCATGTTATCCTGATATATTGGTAACCTTTCATTTACTTCGGCCCTATTTTGCTGAACTTCAACCAGCTGGTTTATCCTCCTGGTAACATCGTTGGGTTCTTCATTTGAATCTTTCCAAAGTTTCATTACGAGCAGAGTGAGATTTATTGGTAAAATGACGTCAGTGCCATATACCATCTGAAAAGGGGAAGTCCCAATTGATCTTTTGGTACTTATCCTGTTAGCCCATAGAGCATATTTTAAATGGATATGCCATGCTTTCTTGTTTTCAGTCAAAACCTTTTTTATCACAGTAATCAAACTTTTATTAGATGATTCAGCTAAACCATTACCCTGTGGATAGTAAGCTATGGAGTTTCCCAGTATGATTTTGTATTTTTAGAAAAAGATTATCATGGCCATTCACTTAAATGCTTGTGCATTATTAGTGACTATCTTTCGGGGACAACCAAACCTGGATAAAATATTTTCTTCTAGGAAACTAATTAATACTGAGTCAGTTGCATTTCTCTTGGGAATAGCTTCCACCCATTTAGTGAAATAGTCTGTAGCGGTTAGAATCCACTTATGTTGTGCGTTGGAGTGTGGATGAATTTCTCCAATGAAATCAAGACCCCATTGCTAAAATGGAGCTTCGGTTTTAACCAAAACTAAAGGTAAAGATAAAACTTTCTTTTTGCCTATAAACAACTGACAAGGAGTACAAGTTCGAACTTTAGTGTTTCAATCTGTTAATAATTTAGGCCAGTAATACCCAGCTCTTAAGATTTTATAAGTCGTTTCCCACCAAGCATGGTGCCCTCTGCACACTCCCACGTGGAATTCATCTATAACCCTTTCTATTTCGACCTCAACTAAGCAGCTCAGCAAGAAACCCAAGGGGTCTTTCCAATACAATTTACCATCTATGATACAATATTTTACAACATGTAACTCCAGTGTCGTAGTTTTAGATGGGGTTAACTTACTGAGACATTTAAGGGTCAGTAGGTAAGAAATGTTATCGTGATACCAGACTAAAGTAGAGAACTTGTCTTGAATCTCAATTGTGGGTGCAGTGATGTCAAGGTCATCTATTTCTAGAAATCCCTCGTTCCCTTGCAGCTGATTTATCCCAAGTACTTTTAAATTTGATTCGGCTAGCAATTTGGCTAAACCCTGACCTTTGATAATTTTAGTTGGTTTGACTTCTAGGTCGAACTCCTGAATTTTAGCCAACCACCTACCTCTTCTTCCGTCCTTGTCAGACTACACCAGGATATCTTTAACGGAGCTTGATGGCACGTAAGCAATGATCTTTGAGTGCAATACGTAGGTTCTGAAAGCCTTGAGAGATTTTACCATTGCATAAGCTTGTTTTTCCAATATGTCATATTTCAGCTCAGCGTCTCTGAGACTTCTGCTAAAAAATGAAATAGGCCACTCAAAACCTTCCTCATTTTTCTGTAACAATACAGTTGTGATTGTATGTTCAAAGGAAAAAGAAAAAATCAAAAACTCTTTTGTGTAATCTGGGCTTTCTAGGACTGGTGCTTCGCTTATTACTTTCTTGATATGTTGAAACAATGCTTTGGCTTCTTTTGTCCACTTCACCTCATTGCTCTTTTTAAGCATATCTGTAATAAATTTTACAATTTCGAAAAAGTTAGGGATGAATCTTCTCAAGAAGTTTATTTTTCCTAAAAAAGACTAAATTTCTTTTATGTTTCTAGGAATATTTATGGTATCTATTGCCTCGACCCTTTTGGGATCAATTTTGATTCCATCTCTAGAAACGATATGACCCAAGAGTTTACCTTCCTGCATTGCGAAATGGGATTTCTTGGGATTAATTGACAAACCAAATTTGCAACATTTCTCGAAAGTTTGTTTGAGGTGTGTTAGACGTTCTTCATCAGATTTAGAGAAAACAGTCAGGTCATCAAGATAAATAATGACGAACTTATCTCTTTCACCCACGAAAGCGATATCCATGGCTCGTTGGAAAGTTTCCCCTGCATTCATTAAACCAAAAGGAATTTTGTCATACATAAAGGTACCCCAAGGAGTAGTGAACGCAGTTTTTTCTTTGTCATCTTGTTGTACTACAATTTTATTGTATCCTGAAAAACCATCAATCATAGACATTATGTTACCTCCAACTACATTTTCTAAAACATGATCCATCTTAGGTAATGGATAATTGTCCTTAAGTGATGATTGATTCAGGTTTCTAAAATCTACACACATCCCGATCTCATTGTTTTTCTTTCTCACTGGGACTAAATTTGCTACCCACTCAGAGTATCTCAGTGGGACAATGATTTTAGTGTCCAGAAGTTTTTTGTCTTCTTTTTCTATTACCGATAGTAGGATAGGGTTAATCTGCCTGAGTTTTTTCTTAAAAGGTTTGACACCTGGTTTTAGAGGAATTTTATGTTCCATTATAGTAGTGTCATAAGTTCTCAATTCATCATAAGACTAAGTGAAAACATCTTTATATTGTCTAAGCAACTCAACATACTTACTTTTTATCTCGGGAGACATATATTTGGATAATTTCACCAACCTAGGATTTTCCTTGGTAACTATATCGCAATCCTCGACCTCCTCTGGCTAAAATTGTAAGGTAGACATCAAAGGGATGTCATCATGGTTAAATAGCCTTTCTAAGGGGATCAGACCATTAGGTATCTGATTATTTTTTAAAACAAGCATACGGTGGTTAGTGATTTTATCTTGGAACTCTTGGAGGTCTTTGCATTCCTGCATGATCCAAATAGGGTCATTCTGGTTTTCTTGGTTGGCATGCGTTTCGGCAAAGTCATCTACTGTCTCTAAAAACTTCTGGAGTTGTTCATCGTCCTCAAAAACTTGCCAATGTTGTATGTTATTCGGTATGGGAGGCCTATGTCTCATTATTATATGGTATTTTAGTTTGAAAGCAGTGGGAGGTGTGATCATTGAAGCTGCTTTGGCTAATGCATCCTCCTGTTGATTTTTTTCTCTTGGAATATAATGAATATTAACAGAAGAGAAAACGTTTTCGATCAGATCCCAAACACAATTTCGATAAGACCTTAACCTAGGATGTTTGGCCTGATATTGAAGATTTACCTATTTCACTATTAGCTCTACATCGCCAAAGACTTCTAAGTTTTTAATTTTCATTCTCTTGGCATCTTCCAATCCTAACACTAAGGCTTCATAATCGAATACATTTTTAGTGTGGTCAATGTTCCATTATAACCTATAAGAGAAAGGGATAACAAATTTGTCACGAGGTGCCACAAAAAGCACCCCAGCTCTTGCCCCAAAATAAGATGAGGCACCATCAAAAAACATTTTCTAGACACCAATGCTATATACATCTTGTTTTATTTGTTCTTTTTCTTTTTTATTTTCTGTACAACTTTCCTCTATACATACATCAATATCGTCATCGATAGATAAAATACAATTGCCTAAATCTTGATCAGCAATATAAACAAGGTAGTTATTTGGGTTATGTGGGTCACTTACCATGACTGCTAATCAGGTTTCTCTGTACAAGCACGTGAATTGTCCTCCAAAAACTGGGATCGTGGCATACATCATGTTGAGTTGGAGGGATCCTCCAATTTTAGCTCCCCAAGACCTGGATAATAGCATGCCATACTTCAGGGGTATATCAGTGACAACCACATCCATTAGAACGCCTTTTGCAGGTATCTGTGAAAGATTAATGACTAAATCTTTTATCATGCCTATACACTTAAATTTTCTTGAATCGAATGAATATAAATCTCCATAAGGTCTGGTGATTTCAAGACCAAGTCTATCGATAATGGCTTTAGGCATTACATTGTGAGAGGCTCCAGAATCTAACATGCAATTATGGAGCAGGTGATCGTGCATAGTCAGAGTGATATAGAAAGGGGAAACGATGTCTTTGGCACCTTCGAAATGTGGGCCGAAAATTATGTTAGGCTTGTCATCTTCTAAATTTATAACATCGGCCTGGCTTTCGTTTTCTGAAAAACTGATTAATTTAGCGATTTGTTTTCTATAAATTGGATTTTTTTCCAGTTCGACAAGGGGTATAGGAATTTTTATTTTATTTATTTATTTTCCATATTAAAACTTCCTATTGTTTTGTTGATCTCTATGGTTTGGGTTTCTAACCCATTCTTTTCAGCTTTCCTTTGTTGTGAGGTTTTTGTTTTAGTTGCAGGAACCTCTACTTTCTGTGTGTTTACAGCTGGTGTATCTGCTGACTTTGTCTTGGTAGGCTGTGTGTCAGCAGTCTTAGTTCTTATAGTTTGTTTTTCAGCATTTTTTGAAACTGAGTCGTCTATTTCACCCCTCAGAAAAATATTTTTCACTGGGGGAGTTGTGAGGCTCTTTTTTCTAGGCCTTAGATTGTACTTTTGGTGGAGTTCATCCATTATATCATCTGCAATTCCATGATAGGTTGAATCTTCTGTAATACCGTTGTTCTTGTTATTCTCAGATCTATGTTTTGTAGTTGTAGATTTTTCATAATCTTGCCTCGTTAAAAAAGGTTGTAGGCAGTCATCACTAATATTATTTATGTCTTCTTCTAGTTCCTCAAAATCTTCCACATCTCGTCCTCCTATAATGTTTTCACTTTTAAAGGGGGTTTGGATTTTTTGATTCTCATTCTTAATTTTTCTTGGTGGATTTTGAGGGTTAGGATTCCTTTTGAAATCCTTTCTAGGAAAATGATCATTCTTTACTTGATCTAGTTCCATTCTTGAGATCTTATTTGATAGCTCATTGATTATTCTCTCTGTGTCATCCATTTTTTCTTCCGAAGATCTTCCTAATCCAGAGGGTCCCCCTTGTTCTCTGTATCTTCTAGTTTCTTTGTTTCCATACTCAAATCTGGTTTTTAGCTTTCCTGATGCCATCATGTTTGATTCAATTTCTAAGGCATCATCTTGCATTTTAGTGAGGTATATTGATCTCCTCTCCCTCAATAAGAGGGCAAAATCAAGGTCAAAAGCTCCAGCAAAGGTTACTTTCGCTACGGGTTGGGAGGGTTTGACCTCGGCTAGAATTTTATTATACAGTTTATTACACCTTTGGGTAAAATTGAGAACTGATTCAGAGTTTTTCTTTCTTAGAGCCCCAAATTTAGTTAGATAATAGAGATGGTCTTTCCTTTCCCCCCACTATCTAATAAAATCATTTTCAGGTTCCTCATATGATGGTATAGATCCTACTGCTAGACCTTAGAACCAAGTTCTTACATGACCTTCAAAAGTCTGAACCAAGATTCTCGAGTAGAAATCTTCATGTTCGAGTCCAAGGATGTCATCGAATTGGTCAAAGAAATTGATGTGTTCGGCTACAGTCAAATCAACCTCTCTTGTGAATTTTGGCAGATTCTTCATGTAGTTTTCAGGTAAGTCATGGAGGGGAACTGGGAGGACCAAAGGAGCATATATGGCAACCACCTTTGCAAAGATTCGAGGGGGTGGTACTTGGCCGCCTTCTCCTCCTCCTCCAGCACCACCTCATTCGGCCACAACCATTGATGATTTAGAGGTTGATTCTTGGAGACTATATGGAAGGGTTTCAGGAAATTGGTTATCAAGGGGCATGAAACTTGAGGAAGGGGAACTAGGGAAAAGTGGACTAGTTTCTTCAGACTCACAAGGTGAATATAAAGGAGAACCAATAGGAGTTGTGTCAAGAAAAATAGGATGATTGTAGGAGTTCTAAGAGATGGGAAAATGAACTTCATGAAGTGAAGAGGTGTTAATCAAAGCGGGAAGTGAGGCGGTTCTTTTACCTCTATTGGTGAAAGAAATGATTGGGATAATCTCAATTTTAAAATCAGGAGAGACCAAACCAAACTCAAGGATTACAATCCTATCGGTAGGTAATTCCCTGCAAGGAGGTGGGGTATTCAATCCTTCAAATTGACCTCTAGTATTTGAATCTATAATTTTAGGTTGATAAAACTTATTTGTCGATGATACAGTTTGTTTAAGATATCTTCTTGATTTTAAAAATTTTTTTGGATCGGGAACACACAAAGTTTGTTTGTCGTTTGGGTTTTTCCTTGTGTTCTTTCAATTTAAAGCCAGTTTATTTACCCTGGAGTCGCCAAGTGAAAGATAAAGGTATCCTTATAAGGTTTTCAATATTTGTTCACTATCAAAGAGAGAAAGTGTCAATGTCATTCTTCCTAGGGAAAAAACTTCGTTTCTTTGTTCCCTGGCAACGACGCCAAAAAGATGTTGTTCCTGATTTTATACTTTAAGGCTCTAAAGTATACCCCCAAGGCTTCCGAAAAGATAGAGAAAGTTTAGGATAGAAAAGTCAGTTATACAAAAAAGGGCTATGGTTGGCTTCTTAACTGTCTCTGTCTAGCTTCCCAGTTTTCCTGGATACTAATATCCCTTTCAATTGCTGCCCATGAACGTTCTAACTCAACCCGGTTATTTGTTGTATGTAAGATGGTGTTAAATAAATTTAAGGCAATGCTCGTTTGATCTGATAGTCCAGGTTCGATATTGGGCTGTCTTATAACTGGTACAGTCATGAGGGATAAACACTGAAAATATAAATTCTGGTGTTTTCTTTTAGGGTTTTCTATTTATGTTTCAAAATATGTAAGAAGAACTCCAAAACATTGAATTAATAGTATGACGAAACTAAAGGTCGTTTCCAGTATTTGAGTTAAATTTTGAAAAGGGAATATGCATGTAATGAAAAGAAAACATAAAGTCGTCGAACAAGGTGAGGCATCAATTAAAGAGGAATCTCACTTTGTGACAGAAGAAGAAAATAGTTAGGAAAAACTCATAATGAAGCATATGATATTGAAATCTAAAAAATTTACAGGTCTTGTACCTGTTGATAGACGATACAGAGGAAAAACTGCAAACGATTAAATTGCAAGAATAATTAATCACCATAGTAGAGGTTGTACTAAATTGCAGTTAAGCATTCATCAAAGAGATATGTGAAAAATATGAAACAACAGAGAAACACATAACTCAAACTTGACCAGATCTGGAATCTTCAATCTGTATTTGTATTAATTCAAAAATATCTTCAAATTCTTATTTACAATGCGCCCATAAAAAGCCATGTTTCAGTCTCTTGAAATTATACTTATACCAGATCACCAATACATTGATGGTTGGTGATTTCGTAACTCCTAGGGGAAAACAGTTACAAAAATGAAAACCTCAATCGTTTGCATGATTATCTTTTATTTTTCTGTCATCCCGATAATATAAGCTTTCAAAATGATACTTCATTGTTTTATTGAAGTATCTCCTTCTTTCGACCCATTACATTCAATGCATTTTTGCAGAAAGTGTACAAAATTTCTGGGAGGCTCTGGAAAATCCTTCGCTTCGAATAGATAAACTTTTCTCTGAATTTTTGGAAGCCGGTCTTCAATCCCCTTACCATCAAACTTTATTTATTTCAATTTTGAGTTTATCTTCACCAGCCACCTATCTATTAGGGTAACATCAATTTCCTTTATTTATGAAATTTCCATCTGAATTTCGTTCAAACCCTCTTTGAAATTCAACTGGTGTCTTAAAATGTTTATCTGTCCTAATTGCCCAATGCAATTGTCTCTTCCAATACCTAATGATCCCTTGTCCACCAAATCAAAGATATCTTCACAATCATCTTTGATTTCCTTGTCTATTATCTTGTTTTCTGTTATGTTGGCCTCCCATACTTTGAGCAAAATATCGCCTCTGATCTGCTCTGTGACAGATAGCTTTGGAGTTTTCGATACTTCTTCGTTTTTTGAACATATAAATGCCCTTTGGAAAGTGGCCCTTGCTGCGTTAGCTTCTTTTTCTTTAAAAATAATATTATCAAAAGCATTGCTTACTTCTTGAATATAATTTTGAATAATCTCTAAATTGGAGATTAATCTTTGTTGCTCGAATTCTATCTTCGTATGTACTTCCAGTGACAGGTCCTGGAAAACTTTCAAGTCTATCAACTGATTCTGAATGGAATTCAATATCTCCTACAATTGTCTCGCTAATTCTTCATGTTGAGTCACCTGCCCTTGATTGTTTTGCATTTCTTATACAATTCGTCCAAGCTAGACTTAAGCAATTTAATTTCTTGATTTTCGGCAGCTATGGCCTGCTCTAGACCTTTATTTATTTCTTCTTTGATATTTTTATTGGTATGTTTTAGTTGGTTTTGTAACTTGACTATCCTATGTTTACTCTGTTTCAACCTTGTTCTCATATTGTCAACAGTGAATAGATTTGTTGTTGCCAGAGCTCCCATGGGGCCCGCTACCTCTGTAGCAAAATCTTCCTCTTCCAAGTTCTACCCATCTACCAGCACCCTGTGTTTCCTTACCATACCACCTTCTCTCATATACATCTCCTTCTTTAATAAAACCTTCCTCTTTTTACTGAAAAAGTAATCAAAGGGAGGTATTTCTTCTCTAGAGATAGGAGCGAGGTCACTAGAATATATCACTCCTATCTGAGGGAGCCCAAAAGTAGACTATAAAGGGGTCAAGGAAGCAATGGGATTACCCAACTCTGTTGATTTTGTTTCCCCTGTTGTCTTGGGGGTATCAACATGAACAGTAGATGATGAAAGGGGGGTAGATTGACTGGACTCGGAAGGTGTCCCAGACCTTCTTTCTATTTCTGCTCCTGGATTCTCTATTTGTGGGACTTATTTGTTTTGTGAAGATCCCTCGGCCCCCTGTGGATTTTCCTCGGTGTCTACTTTATCCTGCACTTTCTGTCTGAAACCTGGGGGAGTGTTTTCTTTTTCTAGAGTAGGGGTTGTTGCTTCTCCCTAGAATACCTTGGGAAAACCAGTTCATCTATGTCTCCGGAAGGTTAGAAAACTAGTTTTCAAGTCATATGGTAATGTTTGTACCCTATCTAACACCTCCTCATAGGTTTTGGTCAATTTGAAAATGTCATCGCAAGGGGATTCCTCATGTTCATACGCTTTCATGCCACAGTGAGCCATGTGATTTCCCACTATTTGATAAGGGTCTTGTTTCCTATGTTCGAGATCCACCAACTTGACCTCCTCTAGAATTGCAGCTTGAACCTTGGAATGACCCAAGTTGAGTAGTGAAAACTTCCCAATCTATACAGGGAAAACCGATCAGAACTTCATCTAAGTTGTCTTTAATTCTATCCCAATGCCACTAATTATTATCTGATGAGCTACCTCCCTACACACCAGTCTATCAGGGAGGAATTTTGGAAGTGCATGAGAAGGGATCAAACATCCGAAAACCCTAATATATAGAGAAATTCTCCTCAATAAACCTATCGGAAACCGCCTTGAGGTTTCCTATGATTGACTCTAAAATACGAGGTGGTGCACAAACATACAACATTTGATGCACCGGTATCACCATGAAATGACAAATTTCGTACAAAGAATCCTTAGCATTTTCTTCCCACAACTTAGAATGATATTCATGAATAGGTTCAGTCCAGGTTGGGTTCCAACTTCAATTCATCAAAGGGAAAGGAATTGTGAAACATATAGCATCCATAATGTATGCGGACATGTAGAAGGCTATTGGTCAGCCACTGGATCTCTCGTGTTGATACTCTAAAACCTCCTTAGCTAGGTTATCTGATAGAATCTTGTTCCAATTGAAGATATAGCCTTCGGCTGCTTCATGTAAAAGGGTCACCCATTCTACGGGGAAATGGGTATGACTTTTCTTCCCGAAAAGTCTACATAGCATCATAGCCACATAGACGATGTACTCATTCAATGAGGCTGTGGCATAAACACTATGGGTATCGGCCCTGAATTTTGTTGGGTGTCTCCACTAGTATTTGATTATGCCAGGGTATGTTTGATCTGCCTCTGTGCATTCTTTCCTTTGAAATTCACTTACAAACTCTTTATTATAAATGTACTTAGAATTGGGAGACAGTTTGTACATTACTTGTATATGCTCTGATTTGAAAGAGTCATCGACAACCCCTCGGCTATCCAAAATGCTTCTCGTCTACACGTCTGTCCTCTCTAAATCCCAACTGATTATATCGTTGTATGTCATGAGTCGTGGGTGCGTAGATACTTTGTGAAGTTCGGACTCTGCTATGTCCCAAAGTTTATTTTCAGAATCATCGAAAAAATTATTGATTTCGTAGTCCAAGGTTTTGAAAATTTGCCTACAGGATTTGATGGAATCAATGGCATACGGTGTAGTATCAGATATGATGTCTCCTTCCGGGCTTGAGCTTTCAACTACTTCTTCACTTTTCTTAGGTTCCTTTCTAGGTGCCATAGTGTTCGCGCTAGACTGAAAACCTGTTTGCAGAGGAAAAATATATAAGCCTGGATAAATGCAACTCACTCTTGATTGTAAAAATCAAGAATGAAATTCGAACTATAGAACGTTTATTAACCTTTATCTTTTGTTATAGTGAGCGTACTGACACAAGCGATAAGGAATTAATGTTTTAATGAGGAAGATACGCCTGGAGATATGAATTCATGTCAAAAATATCTCCATTTGTCCTTATTAATACTGTTGCATATTGGTGATTTCAAACTGGAGTTTTGAAAGGACTACTTTCAACAAATCCCGAAATGTGAAACGTGAAAAGTAGTTTAGTCATTATTAATCTTGTTTTAAACTAACTTAATTTAGTTTTAGACTTTGTTAAAAATTCATGTTTTCGCATTTCAGAATTTCGGGGATCCTGTACCCAAGAGGTATGTCATAAGAAAACCCTGAATCATGAAATCATGATGGGATTAATTTAGGCGCTAATCACTTGTATTAATGCTTTAATTAATCGAGATTAGTAATTAATTTTTTTTTTTTCAGAAAAAAGAGGATCGAGCATTTGAGGGGCGACATTTTGAAATCACTTTGATACAAGAAAACCCGAATCGTGAAAGATTAATGAATTGTTCATTTTGTTTAAGAGTTTAATTAATCACGACTAAAGGGTACTTTGTGAAACGAGCGTGAGGACTTATAACACTCATTTTTTCTTTTTTCTTTTTTATTACTTTTAATATAAATCCTTTTCGGGATTTCTTCACTGAGACTCTGGAGTTTCCAACTAAAAATCATACCTTTTGAAAAGCCGAATCCCAAAACCCAAAAAAATCGAAAGACTTTTGACTCTTTTTTAGGACTAAGGGCGACTCCATGACTAGGAAATAGTAAAGTTTGAGGTTTAAAGGGTAAAAAATTAAACTTCGTGTCAACATTAGGCTCCATCTAGGGATATCGTTTCCTTGTGGGCCAAGAAGAACATGTAGACCAAGTTCCTTCATTGGGTAAATGGGGTCAATAATTCAACTTTGTGAAACAGACCAGGAGAAAAAATCAAAACAAGATTTTAGGATCTCTACATTTGACTTTGAAAATTCTTCAAAAATAAAACATCCGATGATCTCGAGTTAGGTTGTCAATAGATTTCATTTTCTAAAACTGACCTCAAATCTGTGTAAGATAATCAAAACCAAATTAACCATTCTACTAGGTTTCACCTGATTCTGTTTGCATCAAGGTAAAGTAATTTCAATGTGTCAAATTAGGGGATCCCAAAAACCTATAATATGAATCTAGATGAAAGAAGAAAAGTTACCAGAGCGTCTTGTAATTCATGTATAACAGCCTTATCAGATATAAGGATATTTCTTCACTACCAGCGATTCTGTTCAGTACCCCGTTGAAGTTATCAGACTTCCCATATTGAATTTCCTTTCACCACTTCATTGTTTTCTAGAATTTAAATGTTGAGATGAGGGCAATCAATATAATGAATTTCATTTCTTCATCTCTTTGGACTAGATGGGGGCAATCAATATTGAATTTCCTTTCACCATATGTCTGTATATACTTTTTAATATGAAGTGGGCGCAATCAATCAGTATGTAATATACTCGGGAAGATATCTACTTGAATATTTTAACAACAGAGGCTTGTTAACTCACTTAAATAGTTCTGGGCTAATATTCTCTCTTTCCTTCAAACATCATTGGCTTCAAGTAAATTCTTAAGGGAAACTTCTTGAAATATTTTTAAGTAATTTCCTTGAGCAAAACCAATCAGTTTATTCATGTTAGGAAGGCCAATAAGGTTAGGATTAACCTAGACATACTTCTGGTTCAACTAAAGTTAAAGAACTATAAACTCAACCTATTCTTGTTTCTGAAGGTTTGTTTGAGAATTTTCAGAACCAAAGTGAGACCTTTATTTTCTCAAGGAACTTATGATAAAACATCCAGGGTCAGGCGAGAAGCAGGCTTTACCATGACTAAGGGGAAGGTAAGGGGCTTCAGGAAAAACTACTGCACACATGACTATTCTTAAGGACTTTCTTAGTTAACTTTCATAACTTTTCCTTAAGTCCCCCCTTTGTTTTTCACTTCCTTATTTGAAAATTTCAGTGATAATATTAGCATCAATTGAACTAATGATTTATTCATTTGTATCTTTTAGGGTAATTTAGCCTGAATTTTCAGAGCAGAATCTCATACCTTGGTAACTCCTATGTTGCCAGCCAAAAAGGCTATTAATTTATTACCTTTTTCATTGGAAGATATTTAATATATATATCCGTGCCTGTCACCTTTTTAGAATCTCTAGTCTCTTGGTTCGTCAACAACTTTCCTGCGAAATAAATAGCATACTAATAGTCAGGAAATCTCATGAATCAATTTTTTTTTTTTTTTAGATCTTAAAATAAAAAACTTACCGAAAGAAATGGAACTATAAAGTAAGCATGAAAACAAACGAGTATGTACAATGAGAGTTCAGAAACACATTATTGCATGAAGTGTTTAAGGTGCTGCCCATTTACAGGGGCGTTGAGAATGTCTCCATCGAGATTTTCTAATGAAAAATCATTTTTTCCCTCAGAAGCCGAATCTTATATGGGCCGGACCAGATCGGATCAAACTTGCCATGTTTACCAGTGCCTTCTTTCCTAGCTTCCCATTTGAGGACCAGATTTCTAGGGAGGAAATCTCTATCTTTATCTTTTTGATCGAATAATACCTTCATGTTATCATGATATCCCTATAACCTTTCATTTACTTCGGCCCTATTTTGTTGAACTTCAACCAACTGGTTTATCCTCCTGGTAACATCGTTGGGTTCTTCATTTGAATCTTGCCAAAGTTTCATTACGGGAAGAGCAATATTTATTGGTAAAATGACATCAGTGCCATATACCATTTGAAAAGGGGAAGTCCCAATTGATCTTTTGATACTTATCCTATTAGCCCATAGAGCATATTTTAAATGGATATGCCATGCTTTCTTGTTTTTAGTTAAAACCTTTTTTATCACGGTAATCAGACTTTTATTAGATGATTCAGCTAGACCATTACCCTATGGATAGTAAGTTGTGGAGTGTCATAGTATGATGTTGTATTTTTGGCAAAATCTTATCATGGCCATTGACTTAAATGCTTGTGCATTATCAGTGACTATCTTACGGGGACAACCAAACCTGGATAAAATATTTTCTTCTAGGAAACTGATTACTACTGATTCAGTTGCATTTCTCGTGGGAGTAGCTTCCACCCATTTAGTGAAACAGTTATTAGCAATTAGAATCCACTTGTGTTGTGCGCTGGAGTGTGGATGAATTTATCCAATGAAATCAAGACCCCATTGCTGAAATGGAGCTTCGGTTTTAACCAGAACTAAAGGTAAAGCTAGAACTATATGTTTTCATGTAAAAAACTGATAAGGAGTACAAGTTCGGACTTTAGTGTTTATATCTGTGGATAATTTAGGCCAGTAATACCTGGCTCTTAAGATTTTATAAGCCATTTCCCTCCAAGCATGGTGCCCTCCACACACTCCCACGTGGAATTCATCTATAACCCTTTCTGTTTCGGCCTCAACTAAGCAGCTCAGTAGGAAACCGAGGGGGTCTTTCCAATACAATTTACCATCTATGATACAATATTTTACAGCATGTAACTTCAGTGTCCTAGTTTTAGATGGGGTTAACTCACTGGGACATTGAAGGGTGAGTAGGTAAGAAACGATATCGTGATACCGGACTGAAGTAGAAAAATAGTCTTGAATCTTAGTTGTGGATGAATTGAAGTCAAGCTCATCTATTTCTAGAAATCCCTCGTTCTCTTGTAGCTGATTTATCCAAAGTACTTTTAAATTTGATTCGGCTAACAATTTGTCCAAACCCTGACCTTTGATAATTTTAGTTGGTTTGACTTTCGGGGCGAACTCTTGAATTTTATCCAGCCACCTACCTCTTCTTTCATCGTTGTTTGGCTGCACCAGGATATCTTTAACGGAGATTGACGACATGTAAGCAATGAGCTTTGAGTGCAATACGTAGGTTCTGAAATCCTTGAGAGCTTTTACCATTGCATAAGCTTGTTTTTCCAATATGTCATATTTCAACTCAGCGTCTCTGAGACTTCTGCTAAAAATGCAATAGGTCGCTCAAAACCTTCCTCATTTTTCTGTAACAATACAGTTGGGATTGTATGTTTAGAGGCAAAAGAAAAAATCAAAAACTCTTTTGTGTAATATTGGCTTGCTAGGACTGGTACTTTGCTTATTACTTTCTTGATATGTTGAAACGACGCTTTGGCTTCATTTGTCCACTTCACCTCACTGTTCTTTTTAAGCATATATGTAATCAATTTTACAATTTCGACAAAGTTAAGGATGAATCTTCTCAAGAAGTCTATTTTTCCTAAAAAAGACTAAATTTCTTTTACGTTTATAGGAATATTTATGGTATCTATCGCCTCGACCCTTGGGATCGATTTTGATTCCATATCTAGACACGATATGACCCAATAGTTTACCTTCCTACATTGCAAAATGGGATTTCTTGGGATTAAGTGACAAACCAAATTTGCGACATTTCTCGAAAGTTTGTTTGAGGTGTGTTATATGTTCTGCATCAGATTTAGAGAAAACTATCCGGTCATCAAGATAAATAATGACAAACTTATCTCTTTCACCCACGAAAGAGATATCCATGGCTTGTTGGAAAGTTTCCCCTACATTCATTAAACCAAAAGGCATTTTTTCATACATAAAGGTACCCCAAGGGGTAGTGAACGCAGTTTTTTCTTTGTCATATTGATGTACTGCAATTTGATTGTAACCTGAAAAACCATCAATCGTAGACATTATGTTAGCTACAACTACTTTTTCTAAAACATGATCCATCTTAGGTAATGGATAATTGTCCTTAAGTGATGATCGATTCAGGTTTCTAAAATCTACACACAACCTGATCTCACTGTTTTTCTTTCTCACTGGGACTAAATTGGCCACCCACTCAGAGTATCTTAGTGGGACAATGATTTTAGAGTCTAGGATTTTTTTTAATTCTTTTTCTATTACCGGTATTAGGATAGGGTTAATCTGCCTGAGTTTTTTCTTAAAAGGTTTGACACCTGGTTTCAGAGGAATTTTATTTTCCATTATAGTAGTGTCATAAGTTCTCAATTCGTCATAAGACCAAGAGAAAATGTCTTTATATTGTCTAAGCAACTCAACATACTTACTTTTGATCTTGAGAGACGGATATTTGGATAATTTCACTAACCTAGGATTTTCCTTGGTACCTATATCGCAATCCTCGACCTCCTATGGCCGAGGCTATAAGGTAGACTTCAAATGGATGTCATCATGGTTAATTAGTCTTTCTAAGGGGATCAGACCCTTAGGCATCTGATTATTTTTTTTAAAAAGCATCCGGTGGTTAGTGATTTTATCTTGGAACTCTTGGGGGTCTTCGCCTTAGGGTCATTCTGGTTTTCTTGGTCGGCATGCATTTCGACAAAGTCATCTACTATCTCTAAAAACTTTTGGAGTTGTTCATCGTCCTCAAAAACTTGTCAATGTTGTATGTTATTCAGTATGGAAGGCCTATGTCTCATTAGTATATGGTGTTTTAGTTTGAAAGCAGTGGGAGGTGCGAACGTTGAAGCTGCTTTGGCTATTGCATCTACCTGTTGATTTTCTTCTCTTAGAATATAATGAATATTAACAGAGGAGAAAACATTTTCGATCAGATCCAAAACACAATTTTGATAAGACCTTAACCTAGGATGTTTGGCCTGGTATTGACAAGTTACCTATTTCACATTAGCTTTGCATCACCAAAGACTTCTAACTTTTTAATTTTTCATTCTCTTGGCATCTTCCAATC
>JASDQU011249652.1:0-14783 GCA_032191745.1 Picea mariana
GGAATGCAACGAAACCAAAGCCAACCTATGCGGAATGGCTCATAATGATGGAATATGATCATCAATGCAAGCTGGACCCCACAATGTCTCTCAAATACCCCTCTACTCGCTCTAGCACCCATCTGGCTACTCTGGTCATCATAAATCTTTGCCCTATGATAATGTCCCAAAGTGGGGACATTACATGCAAGGGCAGGTTGGTGCCTGCAAAGGCAGTTGGTGCTTCCTTGTCATTTTGTAGATGACTAAAAAGGGAGTCGTAGCCTCCTACCAGGTGGTGCTGGTGAAAAAGGGTGTGGGTGCATCCTGATCAATTGGTCCTGATCGAAAAGGAAGAATGACTTCCTTCTATGTAACATGTAGAAAACATTTTGCAGTTTATATTAAAGCATTTGTGGTTTTTCCCAATTGGGTTCCACGATAAAATAGTGTCAAAATTATGTTTTCATAAATAAAACAAAATTGATAAAATTATTGTGTCATTCACTAAGTTTTGAAGTTACTTGTTCATATTTGACCATTTTTGGGACTTCAACAGCCTGTCGAAGATGGAGCGCCAGACGAAGCAGAGATCAAGGGATATCAGCCCACTTTTGGGCCCCTTTTTGGGTTTTGGGAATATGTAATGGGAAAGGGATGTCTCCCCGTGGGTTTACCCATGTTTAGGCCCACTTTTGTAATGTATAAATAAACATCTAAACAGAGTAAGTAGGGGGATGGATCAACATCTATGTGATGTTAGGCTGAAAAGATAAGTGCTAATAGATTTTGTAAGTGCTCTATGCATGACTGTAAGAGGTTGAGTGCAAGCCATTGTAAGAAGTTGTAGAAGGATTTGTGTTATAGTGCAAGGAAGAAGGATCTAGTGAGTTGTGCAGATATTATGTCCTATGCGAAGTAGGGTTTTGGTGGCATTGTGATGTAATTGATTGAAGACACTAATAAAGAAGAAGATTTGGTGGACGTAGCCCCAGGATGGGGGTGAACCATGTAAATATGTGTATTATGCTTTGTGCTTGGATTTGATGTGTTTATCTCTTGCTAAGTGCTTTGATATATTTAGATAGATCTATTTATGCTTTGTTATTCTTATGTGTGTATGAATGTTAGATCTGATATGTATGAAGATGCTTAGTGCTCATCCAGAATCTGATCTGTTCTACTATTTCTAAGTGTTGAAATACTTTAGATGTTAGTAAGTGTAAGTGTTGCGAGGCTCTGTGCTATCTGCGAAGTATAATAAAGGTAGTCTATTGATGAATGATCGATGTGAAGTGCTCCATAAGAGATATAATCACAGATCTGTGTCCTAGCTAAGGTTGCAGACACCTGAGTCTTGCAACCACCCCTACTTCTACCTCGGGTGAGACTTCATCTGCTTTGTAGGTGTTGCCAAAAGGGTCGATAGTTAGGGTTTTTGGTGCATTGTTGTAACGTTGAACCCTAGGTCTGCCCCTATGCCAACAAATGGTTCTGTTGCTGGGACGTAAAACTGTGATTACTGGGAACTAAGGAAGAAGAATCTTTGTGCAAAGATTCACCCTGAAACTGTGGAATCTCTATGAATGGATCTGTGCCCTAGTGCACAGTAATCCACTCAATCTGAAAAGCTTTGTGCTAAAGAAATAAGACAGATTTGAAGAAAAGAAGCGAGATCTGAACGCATTGTGCTCTAAGAAAGGTTAAAGTGGAATTTTATGAAGAAAAGAGGTCAGATCTGTAGAAAAGAGGTAAGATATGTAATATTTGTGCTCTCATAAAGGTAAGAAGAGTTAAAAGTTTTTAGATCTAGAAGATTTGTGCTCTGTAAAAGTAAAATAAGTGAAAAATTTTGTTTCTAGAGTATGGATCTAGGTATGTTTGATAGATTATGTCGTAGCTTGACAACTAGGGCTTTGATAGATGAAAAAAAGTTTGATATGAGTAGATCTGATAAGAATAATGATAGATATGTTATACCTATGCATAGAAAGAATGTTTGGACTAACCAATGGATGCATGATCCTAGAAATAATTTTTTACAGGCTAGCTACCATGGTCCTAGTGTGCAGTACAGAAAAGGTTAGGGATCATTTAAAATAAAGAGAGGACTAACCCTCTATTACAGTTGCAGAAGGTCAGGACACCTTGCTAAAGAATGTCCTGGTGGAAGACCTAGTTGTCTCTATTGCCAAGCTATGGAACATGAGGTATTGGATTGTCCTAGAATGATTGCTAAACTTGAAAGAATGAATCTTAATCAAGAAAAACCTAAGATAGATACAGAAACTATGGATGAAACCCCGAAATAATCATAGAACATATTGATACAAATGAAAGAAATCTTTAATGACCATCGACTTGTCAGGCTGCTAGATATTTTTAAAGAGAAACAACACATTGAAGCTAGAATAGGGAACTTTGACATTGACTCTGTCCTTGATGAAGAGACACAAGTGAACATTATGCCAGAAAGAACTTGGGAAACTATAGGGAAGCCTGCTAGGATCCCTTCACTAGGAGGAATAGGACTATTCAGAGGAAAATTGATGATGTTATGTGGAAATATCGCTCAGATACCTATGACAAACAATGGAACTTCGACAAGGGAAGATTTTGAGATTATTAGATTCATTGAAGACAGTACCCCGTTTACCATGTTACTGGGAAAACCTTGGATTGATAGAGATCAGGCTAGATGAAAGGAAGAAGAAGAAGTTTTGGAACAGAATAAGCAAGGGTTAGAAGATTTTATGACCAGAAAGATCGCACGGCTGCTTGAAGAACAAAAGAACAGGTTGAAGCTATTTTACACCAGAAACCCTGATGTCAAAACCACAAGGATATTGAAGGACTCACAGAAGACTAAAGTACTTATCCCAGATAAATAAGAAGTGTTACCCCTGAAAGGATCTCAACAACATGAAGTGATTACGTCCAAGGAAAATAAGAATCAGAATGGGAAGAGAATCATCGAGATGAAGCTCACTGGAAAGAAGGCTAGGAAGATAAGTAAAAAGAGAGCTAAGATCGACAGACTACAAAATATTCCAGAGGGAACCTCGCAGAACAGGAAACTTACAGAAATTGAGCTTCGTTGAGATATCAGACCAGCGACATAGGCCACTTCACCGAGGTGAAGAAATATAATCATTGGGAGATGACATAACCGTTCGAATTTCGCTCTGAACGGGTCAAAAAACATTAATGGTTTGCCACTAGACTGTTGGACCGTGCCCCAATGGGTCAAATGAAGTTAATTGAGGCTCGTAACCATTACAAGTAGATCGTTGCCAAGTTGCCTACTTATCCCATCGTGCCATGAACAGAGAATACTTTTTCCAATTGAGAATTTGAAGCCCACAGTTGTATACAGTGACCATCGCGATCTTGCTATTCATTCTAGTACAGTGTATGAGCTCATTGTGATCCTGACTACTTATCTCGAGTGCGTATGTCTGAAGAGCTCACCACTGAAGAAACAACTGCGATAGAAGTTCTGATAGATTTAATGACTGAAAGAACCATGCTGAGAAGAGGACTGTCCATAGGTGTACAGGCATCATCAACGTGAGGAGTGAAGGCCTCCCCGTCGACTGCTTGAGTTGGCCCATCCCGACCGACTGAAGAAAAGAGAACTAAACATCAAGATGATCTTATGAATGCCAAGATTATTCTAAGAATTTTTTCCACTTAAATACCACCCCTGAGTAGTGAGATCAATCAATACAGTGTACCCTAAGAGTTTGAGTACCTGTTAATCACTGCGTACCTCCGAAAAGGAGTGCACACAGTTCACGCTGACCAGGATAATCTCACTGCATTGAAGTTCAGTGACTTAAACCTAGGTGACATAAAGGTTTATAGTATTCTCACACCTTATAAATACTTGACGAAGACAAAGCGTAAAAAATCATATATTGTCCCTCAGTAATGGACTATGGACCTCACACGGTCCACTTTGCTCAATGTCATGAAGATCCCCCATTTTAGAAGGCACCAGGAATTCAATGACTGCATCAAGATACTGCTATCGAGCTATCATGGTGGCTACTTGTGGCTAAACCACCATATCATGGTCGATCCAACACTATCCATAGGATCACAGGGTTGAGCATGTAGGGCCCTGACCCACAAGACTTTTACCCTGGAAAGACCATAGACCGAGCCTCAGCACAGAATATTAAATAAAATTATGGATATGTCAAGAAGGGCATGCAAGGTTATAAAGTAGCTTCTATTCAGAATGGCATAGTGCACCTCTCCTGTCAACTCATTGCAGGGAAGTTGGTACGGAAGAACAAACCAACCCAGGTAACTGGATTTGTGGTATACCTCACAGGAAAGTGTGCGGAGGGATTACACATGAACTGGGCGAAGTACTTAGTGAACCAATTGAAACTGTATTGTCGGGAAGCACAAGACCAAGGGTATGAGTTCCATTTTAGTTGGCTGCTCATCTTGATTGTGTTCATCGCATGGGAGCTACCAGAAGGTGCGACCTTCCTAGATATAGAACCCTTTGAACCACTGGCTGTGAAGTTCAGTACGTTGTGGTACTCTAGCGACATGACCAAGCAGTGGAAATCCAACGCCGTACTCCACATTTACTACAATCAGCTGAAAGCCGCAATCCACTCTACGCATTGCATCACACCGAAGACGCTTTACATATTCAGGCCATTGATTAAGTTCAATGTGGATCACCACTTCATCTACATCACACCGTGCGCCAATGAGAATCACCAGTAGTTGCATTCCTACTACAAGTTGACAGAGGAAGACTTAAAAGATATCACTAAGGAGCGGTTGGCGGACCTCCTCATCTCAACTGACCTCGCGGAGCTCTTTGATATTGATAGTCTTGAAGAAGTGTGCAATACACTTGGACCAAGAACAACGAAGAAGAATGAGGATGCTCAAGATGTTGATAGTACAACCATGAAGACTGCTTCCACTTCGCAAGGAGGCAATGGTGGAGAGATAGGGGACACCGAAGTCGAGCAGAAGAAAGGCGAGGCTACACTTCCTAGAGAGGAGGAGGACCCCTCCAAGAAACAAAAGGTTTCCCCATCAAATTCCACATCTAGAAAGAAAGCCAAGGAAACCAAAACCAAGTTTGAGACCACCCTAAAATCAGACAACTTCAACTTCATCATTGTTGCGCTAAACGACACTTCACTAGAGATAGCATAGAAACAGGAAGCCAAGAAGGAGGAGGTATTCAGTCAGATCAAGTTTGAGTTTCAAGAAGTGTAGCAGGCACTCCAGTCTAGCCGTGCAGTTTCCATTGTGGCCCTACCAGCAAAAACATTAGAAATGGGAGTTGAGTCAGCTCAACTCCATAGGATTGTTGACACATTCAAAGCTCGCCTTCAACGAGCTCAAGAGGAAACAACACAAACCACCCAGGATTTGGTGAAAACACAAGAAGCTTTTTTAGAATAGTGTAGTAATGCAGAATGAGAGAAGCTTGCTATGCAGGAGAAATTTGATGAAGAGAAAGTAGAGCTACAACAAAGCAAGGGATAGTTGCTCACCGAACAAATTGAAGTCAAGGAAAGGGTCAACATAGCACTCCACTCTATGACAATAGTTGAAGTATAGACCGAGGAACAAACTCCACAGTAGGTGTCACAGTTAGAAGAGGTGATCCAGAAGCTACAGCAGCGCATCATGGATCTAGAACTCCACACTATGCCTAAAACCCCGCAAGAGATAGGAGACCAACGATAGACAACTTCCCAAAGCATAGTTGACAGAATCAAAGCTCTTTCCTGGGAGTGAAAGCAGTTAAGTAACAAGAGCTTCGAGACTTATGAAAACCTTACAGAGAATCCATAACTACAGGTGTTGGAGTCAGAGCTCTAGGAAGAAAAATAACATACGAATACGCTATAGGCATAGCTAAAGGCCCTGTCAGTTGTAGAAAGGATGAAGAATTCTCATGAACAACGAAAATCTCAACAACAGATTCACACACTTTAAATTAAAGTAATGGAGGTCACTCAGCAAATCCAACCCATGCAAGATAAGGCATGCATGTTATTTTCAGAGATCGGGACACAAGGAGCAAAGCTAGAACAGGTCATCATCTCAACAGAACAGTGCCTCGACGGACCAATAAATGATGCAATAATCCAGGAGTTCACCGAACAATAGACCACAACAAAGCATCAATTCGAAGCATCTCGAGCCAATATTGAGGCATTCAAGGCAGAATTGTACAGATCGAAGTGACTCGGGACAAGTCACAGGTGAGTGTTGGCGGCATGTTGTCCCTTGACCAAGTTTTGAAGTTACTTGGTCATATTTGACCATTTTTGGGACTTCGACAGCCTATCGAAGATGGAGAGCCATATGAAGTAGATATCAAGGGATCTCAACCCACTTTTGGGCCCCTTGTTGGGTTTTGAGAATATGTAATGGGAAAGGGATGTCGGCCCATGGGTTTCCCACGTTTAGGCCCACTTTTGTAATGTATAAATAAACATCTAGATGGAGTAAGTAGGGGGATGGATCGACATCTATGTGATGTTAGGCTGAAAATCTAAGTGCTAATAGATTTTGTTAGTGCTCTGTGCATGACTGTAAGAGGCTGAGTGCAAGCCATTGTAAGAAGTTGTAGAAGCCTTTGTGCTATAGCGCAAGGAAGAAGGATCTAGTGAGATGCACAGATCTTCTGTCCTATGAAAAGTAGAGTTTTGGTGGCTCTGTGTTGTAATCAATTGAAGACACTAATAAATAAGAAGAGTTGGTGGACATATCCCCAGGAAGGGGGTGAACCATGTAAATCTGTGTGTTATGATTTGTGCTTGGATTTGATGTGTTTATCTCTTGCTAAGTGCTTTGATATATTTAGATAGATCTATTTATGCTTTGTGCTTATTAGGTGTGTATGAATGTTAGATCTTATATGTATGAAGATGCTTAGTGCTGATCCAGGATCTGATTTGTTCTACTATTGCTAAGTGATGAAATACTTTAGATCTCAGTAAGTGTTGTGAGGCTATGTGCTATCTATGAAGTATAATAAAGGTAGGATATTGATGAATGATCGATGCTAAGTGCTCCATAAGATATATAATAATAGATCTGTGTCCTACATAAGGTTCCAGACACCTGAGTCTTGCAACCACCCTGCTTCTACCTCAGGTGAGACTTCACCTGCTTTGCAGGTGTTGCCGAAAGGGTTGGTTGTTAGGGTTTTTTGGGTGCGTTGTTGTAGCATTGAGCCCTAGGTCTGCCCCTGTGCCAACACACCCCCCCTCTCAGTGACAGGATATGATCCTTTAGATTCTATGTGATAACCATAGTTTCATAAAGATGACAGAGAACCCTATGTTCCATGACAAGTCAAAAAACATAGAAATCTGATATCATTACATCCATGATATGGTGCAGAGAGGAGCCAAAAATCTCCAATATGTTAGCATGGATGAACAGGTTGTAGATGTGTTGACCAAGCCTCTACCTTGTGTAAAGTTTGAGCACTTTCGAGATAAGCTTGGTGTAGTCCGAAAGGAACTCCCTCAAAAGGGGGAGTTTTGTTGTGATGTCAACCTCATGTTGAATATTTCCAGCTTCGTGTTGATGTTGTTTTGATGCCAACCTCATGTTGAATATTTACAGCTTCGTGTTGATGTTGTTGTGATGCCATCCTCATGCTAAATATTCTAGCTTCATGTTGATGTTGTTGTGATTCTAGCCTTGTGCTGAGGATTTCGAGCTTCATGTTTTTGTTTTTGTGATGCCAACCTCATGTTGATGTTGTTGTGATGCCAAACTCATGTTGAATATTTCCAGTTCCATTTTGATGTTGTTGAGATGCTAACTTCATGCTGAAGATTTCCAGCCTAGTTTTGATGTTGATGATGCTCCAGCCTTCATGTTGTGATGATTTTTTTGTTGATGTTGTATCAGCCATGTGTTGTTATTAATGATGATGATGTATTAGTTTTATACTAATCTATGTTTATGCACATGATGATGATGTCATTCCATCTCCCTATTGTGGATGATAATATTGATGATGAGAAAAACTTCCGATGATTTATAGATATGCCAGTCAGATTTTGTTGATATTGTTTCTCTCTCTCTTTCCTGATGATGTTGTAGAATACCCTTCTTGTTAAGGGGGAGTGTTGAAATATTGTAACTGCAAAGAGTATTCTATTTATTATTGAGTTATTATTCATTATATCAATCCCCTTTTATGGATTGATCATGTCAGGCATTGTAATTTACCAAATCCTCTTTTGTGGATTGGTCAAACCCTAAATATATTGTGCAAATTAAGAATTCATCCCCCAGGATAATTAAAGTGGTTTTAACCACTAAGAATACAAGTTGTCCCTTCCCAGTGAAGAGACACCTTTCCAGCGCCTGTCAGTTTGTATAAATAAAGGAAGCCAGAGCCTCATTATCTCACTCACTCATTCGCTCATCCAGTGCACAAGTTTGGTAGATGGAGTCCAGAGAAGAAGGAAGAGAGAGGTGCATTTCTCAGTGTTGGATATTCTCTAGTGTTTTGGTTTATTGTCTTTCCATTGTATTGGCTATCTATATTAAGTAATTGTTTGTTGGGTTTTCTCCCCCATGAGGGTTTCCTAAGATAAATGTTGCGTATATTGTGATTTTATTTTTCTCAGTGATCATATCTATGCTATGGTTATCTATTCAATGGACTCTAGGTCTCATTTCCAAAATACATGAGTTGAATTCAATGGAAGGAGATCCTTTGAAAGGAGAGAATTAAGGCATCTATCATCATCCATCACGAGGTACAAAGAAATAACTTGATGATTAGGAAGATCTTGGAAGAACAGAATTTTCACGAACCAACAACCATGTGCATCTATCACACACACTAGAAGTAAGTAGTGCATGAAAGAGACCCTCTGAATAGCAGCCAATAAGGAAAATTGTTGACAAAGGTGAGGAAGCCACCAATAGGGATAATGGAATCTGAGACATTGCATGGGTACCAATGTGTGAATATATTTATTTATGTTGAACATAAGGAAAACCCCCTAGTCAACGACCAATGAGGAAATGTCATATGTTGGGTTCAAGTTTACCTACCAATGATGAAAGTAGGCCTAGGGTGAAAGGTAGGAAAACAACTTCATGTGATTTTGAGATACATTGAGGGTATGGTTGACATGCAAAGTCAAGAGTTCTCATAAATGGTAGACATTGGATTTAATCTTCCTTTGAACAACAACATGATACAAATGGATAACTCAAGCAGCATAGAATTGATAATGATCATTGATAAAAGTTTGCAATGCAAGAGGAATCAAAAAAATCTCCATAGGGACTGGAAGAATAACCAATCGGAGGAGTAAACCTAAACTAATGAGATCAAATTCCTAAGGTGATGCTATACCCAAACCTTGGATGAAAATGGACTGAAGAGTTTGTTCTCTTGTTCAAAGGCGACACAATTGTTGTTGATAGGATATCACATTCTTTTCTCGCCTATCTTTTTTTCTTTTTTTCATAGACAAAGAAATGTTATGATACAGGAGAGGAAACGAGTGTCATGAGTAAGAAATTAGTTCCAAGTAGTGGAACATACGTATGCTCAATTCAAGTGAGTACATGTGGGTAATGGAAACTTGGGTGGATGTTTCCTCTATGGGTAAAGGGTGTCAATATGAAAAGGATATATAAAAGAAAATACTTGGCTAGTGATGAGAATTGCTAAGGATTGAGGCTTAAAACGAGAAAGAGAGAGCTGACAATAAGCTCAATAATGCAAGTAGGATGATGGAATCCAATTACAACTTAACTAAAAGATATCATTTTTAGTATATTTAGTCTCCTAGGCCCAAAAAAGTATCAAAATAATACCCAGGAGAACTCTTCGAGCCAATGGCGACTAGACTATTCCTTTTTCGTACTTATCCTACTTGTTCTGGAAAAGGGTTAAACTTATACCAAATAGATTTCCTTTCAAAATAATTTAATGAGTGTGAAAGAGACAAGTTCACTCATCAATATTTTGATTTTTTTGGGAGTTGGAAAAGAGCTTAACCAAGACTCGGGGGGACTCTCCATGTATTTTTGGCTCATGAGTGAACAAAAAAGGGGACTTCGAGTCTGTAGAGGGAAATGGAGGGCCATCCAACCAATATGCATGGAGTGAGGAAACTTTTGATGTAAAAAGCATGCTTGAGGATTTATTCAATGAAAATTTTAGTTCATCATCCCATTCCTTTAAATAAATAACACCATGCTTCCAAGTATTGGTATATTTCATCCATTATTTATCCAAAAGACCTTCCAGATCCAATGACTCTACATTTTTCCAAGACTGAATCCCAACTTCCTAGATCATCAAATTTGTCATGTATGCTAAGGATGAAATTCCTTTAACCTATAAGTCATGTCAAGGAGGTTTAGAGAGAATATAGTTGCTAGTACATCCTATCCAAGGGTCCTTTTCAAAAATCAACTTTATGCCTCTCTCATTTTTCCACGCAACCCAATGAGCAAGAATATCATAATATTTAAATATGCCTTTCCATATGTTGGAAGCCCCTTTAAAATAATTTCTCTCTTGCCTTAACCAAACCCCCACTTCTTTTTTTTCAAGATAGGTTTCCTTCATAATTTTCCCCATAGTCCCTTTTTGAACAAAATCCTCCATAGAATTTTGGCTACCAATTCCTGACTAAACACATAGAGGTTCTTTAGACCTCATTCACCTAGTTCCTTAGCTCTAACTATCCTATTTCATTTGACTATTAGAATTCCTTCTTGAAATCTTATACCTATCAACCAAAAACTATAACACTTTTTCCTCATCTAACCCAAGATTCCTTTGGGTACATGTGTTATGGATAACCAATAAATTGGAATACTTTCTAAAACATATTTTACCAGTACTAGTGTTCCTTGAGAAATCCACCTATTACACCAACATGTAATTCTATCTTTCATTTTATTTGTTCGTCAAGTCCAGACATCATTTTTATAATCGTAAGGTTTTAGATGAAAACCTTAATACTTGAAACCCACATATAGGGGATCAATATTCATAGGGAATAGTTTCTCTAGTCTCCTTATGAAATCATCACTTAGACCATTTGTCAAAATACAATATTTGTTCATATTGATTTCCATCCTTGTTTATTTGCAAAATAAATATAAAATATATTTTAAGTAACTTTGTTCCCTCAAATTTCCTCTACTGAAAAGTAAAATGTCATATAAAAAAACAAGTATGTTACTTCAATGGACTTTATATCTTGTATAACTCTAAAGAATCAAATTTTCTTTTCTTTGGTTATCAGTTTGTCGATCCCTTCTTCTACCAAGTGTTATAGCCTTAATTTCACCCTACGTTGTTAGAAGGGATACAACAAAAGATGATAGCCAAGACACAACACTTGGATCCAGATTTTATTTCTTGATATAGATTCTTGGAAGAGGCTTGGGAGAGCTTCTAGATATTCTAAAGAGAAATGGAGACTTGAATGGTGTGAGTTCCAAGTTTCATGCCACAAAGAACCTACTCATCCCTTGCTTTCCTTTTACAAACTTCGTGAATTTATAAGGTTATAGAGGGTGTTGTAGGTTTCCTTGTAGTTGAATCGTGACATGTCACCTATTGTCCATGTATGACTAGAGACACCCTTCAAAAATGATCTAAAACCTATGAAAGTAATATTTTTTTTATCTCGCTAAAAACTTGGATAGTAAGATTTATTTTATCTCCATATATTGTTAGAAGGGATACAAAAGAACATGAAATCCAAGACACAACACTCATCTCATTGTTTACATCTTTTTCTAAAGAGTTTCGTTAGTCATACATGGAAAATAAGTGACATGTCATGAGTTAGCTATAGGGAAACTGTAACACCTTGTTTCCCCCAATCTATAGAAATAACTATATTGGCCAAGAACTATGGAAAAATCCAAGATGTGAATGTGTGATTTGATGGACCCTGTATAAAGGGTCGATGAATGTAAATAATGTGTGAATATATGTTGCATGACTACTAGGAGGGGGATGTGCTGAAAAATAGACCACGATGGCTGATGAAAGGTGGTGGAAGGCACCTGGAATGGTGGCGTTAACTTCCACCAAACCAATACCGTATTGGTCTTTACTGGCTCAAAGACCAAAGCTTCTCTCTGGCCCTGGAATAAATTACTCACCATGATGGCAGGTGGGGAGGATCCTCATGTGTTAATGAGGGGATAAGGGTGAACCGCCCATATGTAGAAGCCCTCAGACCTGACCACTATGGGGGAATTCATGCCACACACGACCTTGCAGGAAAAAGAAAGAAAGGAAGTGGGGGGAGAGGGAGCACACAAAAGGGATCACAAAAGGAGAACCAGAGGAACTCCAGAAAATACAATGAGTCTTGAGCAGAGGAGAAGGAGATTAACCTTCATCCTTGACTTCCAACGAGCAGGAAGTAGGAGATTGAGTCTCAAATCCTCGTGGTCTAGCTCGGGGGTGGATAGTGGTAAATCTATTGGGATTCGCTGAGCCTACAGTTGGGTGGAAACAAGCACCCCTCTCAGCAGTTGTGTTACACCTGGTGGTTTTTGATAAGTATTTACGTCATGTATCTTAAATTGAATATTCCTGGAATGCATGCTCATGGTTGTACCCTCATAAATGGTTTATGTATAGAAGTGTTTCCCTGGTGTTTTGATTGGAAATGGTGGGTGCGTGCTTATACCTGTATAACTANTATATATATATTGAACAAGTTCAGATTTCGAGTCTGCTCTCGGGAGATTTGTCCCATTTACTTAACTCCCATGATGCACTGGTTGGATTTCCCCCAAGGCACCTCCTTCCGGGAAAGTTCCCTCACCATATAGAGAGGAGTGAGTTCCTTGAAATGACTATTGTTTTAGTAAGCCCATAAATTTGTTTCATCCTTGTCACCAAAAGTAGCTTAGCGGGGATACCTCTCAGCATTTCGACGTTTCAGCACCCGAGAATCCTAAGGGTTAGTTTCCTTGGATTCTCCTGATGCGAAAACGCGATGTGAGAAACCCCGAAATGATAGAGCATGAATAGATTTTGATGTTTCACTGTTTCGACACCCGGGAATCCTAAGGGTCAGTTTCCTTATATTCGCCAGATGTGAAATCTCGATGTGAGAAACCCCGAAATGATAGAGCATGAATAGATTTTGATGTTTCGGCATTTCTGCACCTAGGAATCATAAGGTTCAGTTTCCTTATATTCGCCAGATGCGAAATCCCAATGTGAGAAACCCAGAAATGATAGAGCGTGAATATATTTTGATGTTTCATTGTTTCGGCACCCAGGAATCCTAAGGGTCAGTTTCCTTATATTCACCAGATGCGAAATCCCAATGTGAGAAACCCCGAAATGATAGAGTGTTGAGGCAGGTGCACTCCTCGGAGCACGCCGCTCTTACAGGACCTTCTTTCTCCCAGCCCGAAGACCTCCAAGGATCTTCTATTTCCCTATCGGGAAATCTGCACCCACATTTTTCTTCGCGCGATCCCCCTTTCTTAACTTATCAGAGGATCGGAACTCGCGACTTCGCGAGTCCAAAGGTCAGTGGTTGGATGTGAATCTTACGAGTCCCCGAGCACCGATATGAATCAATGCTGACCTCACCCTTCTCCTATCACGATTTATCCTATCGCAACTTCGTGACTCGCTATATCAAGCTCTTGATTTTCCAACTCTCAATACCCGATGCGCTGAAATGCCGATGCACATGTGAGTTGACTTTTTCAACGATCCCTTATCTTATGGGACTTCAGACTTCACAGGATCGCAAATCCTAATGAAAATATTTTGGGACTTCTCACAGTGAGATCCCAATGACTTATGCCATCTGTCCTCCACTCGCCAGCTTCACTATGGCCCACTCTGTCCTCTAGCTGTCAGGATATCGCTTATCGCAATATCGCGATCCCTGTGGCCAAGTCCTCGAGTTTTTTTATCACGAGACCCTGATGCACGATTCCACGTGCAGATCCGACAGTTCTCCTACGATCCAGATCCAACGGCTATTCTCCTTCTCGATGCTCACGTCTTCGTGACTTGGGGTACCCAATGCTTGGGCTCTCACCCTGCGAACTCCCGAGTTCGCAAGATCTCTCGATCTCTTCCACCTGTCCTTCTCAGATGGATGACTCCTAGTCCTCTCGCCACTTCACCGCTTCGTGTCCTTGTGCCTCATCACCCTTGACACCAAATTCTCAACCCTTCCACTCACGAATTCCCGACATGCGATGTGTCACTTGTCCGCTTGCCGACTCCTGTGGACCCACACTGTTCTTGTGGTCCGATATCTCAATATGACGCCAGCTAGGCCCCACAACACAGAGCTCTCATATTTTCTCCACTCGTGAAGTCAAATGACTTCCTCTTCCAACCTCTGATGTTCGAGTCCCTGATGTGGATAATTGCGTGACACACGTCCACTCCCAACGAATGGTCTACATCAAGCCTCACTAATTCGAGGGTTCTGGTGTCGAGGGACTCTCCTAGCATCCTTGATATCCTCGATATCCTAAGTGCCGATGCATTTCGAGATTCTCACTCTCCTATTTGTGAAGTTAAACCTCGTGCAACTCCCAATCGCTCTGACGGCTGTCGGATATTACGCTCTAGATCTGACGGTTCAGATCCATCCTTCCTCCTGTGCGCTTCTCCGGCTGCCCCCTGGATGTGAAAACCAATGATCCAGATTCTATCGGCTGATCCAATGGCCGATGTTGCTCCTCCTAAGCTTTGGCACTCTTTCTTCCTGCACTTGGAAGAATTCCAAATTTCCCTAAGG
>JASDQU011249653.1:0-25392 GCA_032191745.1 Picea mariana
TCAATAATAATTTTAATGGAGAAATTAGAAGTGGACCCAACCCTAAAATAAGGAAAGTGGGGCCAAGTGACCTAGAAGATGTTTTTAAGGAAGCTACTTGGAGAGTATAAATAAGAGGCAAGGCTCTCTCATTTGAAAAACACTTGAGAATATTGAATATATATAGGTTTCTGAGCTATAAAAATTATATATAAGCCAAAATTCCGAGGAAAGTGAAGAAAAGAAGGCCAAAATGCAATGACGGATAAATTCTTTTGATGGTGCTTTCTAAGGTATGTTATTTTCAGGTCATCTCACCATTTTCGCTATAACTTTTTTTATATAAAGATTCAGATCCTGAAATTGCTATGAAAGTGATAAAACATATCCAAGTATCTGTGGTTAAAAATTCAGCTTGTGGGTCATTGTATTTTGGGAGATACACTCTGTGGAAAATAGGTTTGTGGCCAGTCCTGAAACTGGTCAAAATCAGGTGTTTCGGGTAAAAACGTCATAAATTATTCATAAAATATCCAAATTTAGTGAGACCAATTGTGTTGGTTAGGGTACAGTATTTATTATATTATGTAATAGTTTTATATCATTTCATCAAATATTTTGTGCAGGGCACGCTCTATAAGGTCACTCTCTAGAATAAGCCAGAATTCAACAAGGTATGCCATTTTTTCTATAACTCCTTTTTTGAGAGGTTCCAAGTAGTGCCACTTTGAGGAATTGCATAAACCACACTGAAGAACATTGTGTATAAGTTTAATATATTTATACATTATAGGTTCAAAGTTATGATTACTTCAAGTTAGGGTTATTTACTAATCCAAAACTAGGCATGTGAGACTAAAGAAAAGTTTCATGAAAATGCTAGTCTCTTATTTTTAAAGTTAAGGAAGGTTTGGAGGAATGTGATCATATACACCAGGTCTATTACAAAGCTACAAATCAGATTTGGATGATGAAATTGATGAGGGCTTTTGGTTGAGGTACATGTTGAGTACATGGTTGAGACAAGTAGTTGATGAGTTGGCGCACATACATGAGGTGTATAGTTGATGATGTTGGTACATATTAATGAGTAGTTGACACATGATTGGTACATACTTAGCACATGGTTGGATGCACTTGTTTATGGCACAGGTTGATTACAATTTGGTGCATGGTTGATGCACTTGTTTATTGTACAGTTTGATTATAGGTTGGTGCATGGTTGATGCATTTGTTTATGGTACATGTTGATTACAGGTTAGTTCATGGTTGATGCAATTTTTTGTGGTACAGGTTGATTAGAGGTTGAGGAACAGGTTGATGCATGGTTCGGATTTATTGGTACAGGTTTACAATGGTATATCTCACAGTGATAGTGTGACAGTGGTTCCATCATTCTACTTCTACTTCAGGGTGGTAAGATGGGGCAAGGACAGGTGGTTGTAGCCACATTCCAGTTGTAGCCAGAGAACATTGGGGGTTGTAGCCTCCTTCTGGTTGTAGCCATAGATTTGGGGAGTTGGAGCTTCCCTCGGGTTGTAGCCTGAGAAACTAGGGGGTTGGAGCCTCCTTCCAATTGCAGCTAGAAAATAAAGGAAGCTGGTACTTCCAATGAATGTAATTCTTCAAGACATATAAGAAAAAGAATTCCATGGTTTTCTCCCAATTTGGGTTTCCACGTAAAACACTGGTGTACTGTGTATGTGTGTGATTTTTTATTTATTACTGCTCATTATTGGATAATAATTCTACATTTATATAACATTTGAAGAAAACGGATTATAATTACGTTATTACTGATTCACCCCCCTCTCAGTAATCCAACATTTCTCTCTGAGAGAGAGGACGCACCATACATACATGCACTCCTTTACATGGGGTTCTACACTCCTTTTGATTCACCGATCTTTCGGTTCTGGCTAAGTGACATGAAACTTTGTTCTAACTGAGGACACAAGACTTGGTTATCGAATCGACGAAATCCACTTGGAGCTACCTTCATTAGTATGTGCAGAGGATATTCTTGGTGGTTGACTACAAGCTTATTATGCTGCATTCTAGTCCTTGAGTCTTTGTGATACCCATGGGGAGCATAGGGAATCATGGCATCTCCTGAAAACAAAAATATTCACTCTCTCAATGGAAAGCATATAGGATGCATGGTTAGTCTACTTGATTTTTCCCAGGGGAGTCCACCGCTCCCTTTCCATTCCCATTAATTTATTCAATCTCCTCTGCCCTATCAATTTATGATTGATAAATCAATTGGGGTCTCATGATTTCCAGAGAGGCCAATGGTATCAGGGACAGATTCAGGTAGCATTTTTGGTGGGATATTAGCTCCATAAACTCTTATGAAGGAAAAGTTAGGCATCAGAAAATAATCTTCTATCTTGTAAGAAAGTAAATCTATGGATCCTTTGGGATAGTACATAAAATTTAGGCCAATATCGATCGTGGAAATGTAAACCTAGGTGGGAATATTTGATTTCAGGGAACCATCACAAGGATGGTCAGACAACGAGAGGAACATCGATGTCATTCGGCAGAGCCTAGAGGAGGGTTACTCAGAGCTTTAAGTAAGAAGGTTAATCATGCACGAAGTTGATTCCTCTTCAATAGAGATGAATAGATAGAGCATCTGACTGGTCAATCTTAGAGATCTGATCAGCCGATGGGCAACCACATCCCCCCCATTTTAAGAGGGCTTAAGTTAAGATAAGAAGGGTTTCACCTTCCCCTCGCTATTCCCCTTGACATAAAAGGTTTCACTTTTTCGCCCCTTCTCGCTCGACTCAGGAAAGGTTTTTCCTTATCTATCTGGTGGGGAAAACAGATTGAATTATAGATAGTGAACCTCCCAGTTTGATCGATAATGCATGTAGAGTATCATGATGACCTGGTCAAGGGTGATACATCGGTGTGAAATTATTTGGTAAAGTTATGTTATAGCAAGGCTGACCTAAAGTGCGCAGCTACAAGAGGCTATAACAAGGCTTTCCGAGGTGCTTGACCAGGTGCAACTTGGGGTTTTCCACCCAAGGGGAAGGTGAACCAATCATCCTGAAAACGATGCCTGCTCGCTACACTAATAGCATAGGTAGAAAAAAAATGGGGGGGCGGCTTCGTTATCGAGAGAGTTCCTTTCCCTCCACCCCCTTAAAATAATTAAAATAAGAAGGGGTTAACACCTAGCCCTATTTTAAGTCTCAGAACCCCCTGCCCCCCAAAGAGAGATTCAGTGAACCAACTCTCTCTGTGATTAATTCTGCTTACCTGGTAGATGAATTCCATTCATCAATTTAATTAGATCGATCCACCAAGATCAATAATATTATCATGTGAGTGAAAAACCATTAAGCAAACCATCTCTGCTCTTAAAGGCATAACTAGAGGCTTTTCCAATGCCAGTATGGATATTCTACCTCTACTTCCTCCCGCCCGGTACATACATGATTCATCCTATCACTTCACTCACGCACTCCTCGCACTCGAAATGTACTTGAATCGCTCACTACTTATCGATGGATGGAGTTCCAATTGCTTGTCTGAATTCATACTACCTCCAGTTACCGATACTATCCACTTACCCAACAAAAATAACAATGATAATGATATGTCAAAGGGATGGAGAGGATAAGAAAGGTGTTGGTATCCCAAGGCCTCAAAAATCCATCTCCAAGAGATAATTGCTAGAAAGTAACAAAGGTTAGGTCCTAGAGATTTCTCCTTTCCTTGAACAAATTGTAATAAAATATGCAATTAGGCATAGAAGTAGGTTTACTAGAGTGCTACAATGGTAGGGATCTAGTATCTACTTCAATATAGGCGCCTTTCAATAAATTTTATCACATGGAAGACTATAGAGAAAAAGATAATAACATATGTCTTTCCCCTAGGGTTTCAAGCAAGAAATTTCATAATCTTAGACATGAAACAAGTAAAATTAATCATAAGCATTAATTCACAATAAATAAATGCATATTTTCCACTTTCTTCACCAAGAATAATCAAGCAAAAACCCTAGTTGAAGATCATCCACATGAAAAATTGTCAAAATACACCAAGAAATGCCTCCTCCAAGAAGTGCGCACCACTAAATTTTAGCCAATAAACCCTAAAGAAGGAAAAATTTCAGACCACCACTTGTGTGATGAGTCTTGGTTAAATAATTTGAGAGTTTTATCTCTTATTTATACAATACCAATGACCTTTAATTATCTTATAGGTCATGAAAGGCTGACATGGCTAAATTATATCAAAAATCTAGTTTTTACATAAATTCAATAATTAAAACCCTAATTTCCCTTTAGAGATGACATCATGCCCTTCTAGGGTGATGTTAGACCCCCAACATGGAACGCTAGGCCTCAAATGAAAAACGTTAGGCCTCCAGAGGCCTCAAATGATGCCACACGAGCCTGCTAGCACCAAACCGTCCTCATAAATTCCAAACCCTAACTGGATGACGTCAAGGGTCAACATGATGAGGTTAGAGGCCTTCAAGGGCTAATGTCATGGTGGAAGGGAAAGACCCCCCTGGGTCTAGGCCTGCCAGAGTGTCTCGGGGAAACATCCTTATTCCTTCCTGGTGCCATCCTCTAGTGTCTCTCTACCCTTGGTTGGGATCACATCATCCATCTGTCGAGATTTCAGCGCCATGGAGGTCTGAGCTAATCATATCCCCATATGTACCTGTCCACTGGGCATGGTCCTACAACAACAAAAAGTATGCCCTCCATTGGTTCATAAGTCATAGTGATCATAGCAATGTCAATCACATCCAATAATCAAATTACCCAAACATGTGCATCAAACCCCCTTTTACCTAGACAAATTATCAAAGACATTATGCATTTTAACAAGTTAGGTTTGGAGAGGGTCTCAAGATGTCCTATTGGGCTAATCCTCCTCAAGTTTTGGGTGTTTCCTAGGTGAAGAACAATCTAGGTCATGTAAGTGTATGAAATGGTGCAGGGGGAATGTTTGGGCAAAGAGTGCAATGATAACAGGGAAATGTAGGTCTTGCCTATGGGTGCCTCTATAGAGGGAGAGTTGTACCTTCTCATGGATGCCATTGTTTACTAGCCCATTCATTTCCTTTTATTCTTTGTCTTATTGCTTTTTATTTTCAAGAGAATAGTTGGGGGACACTGTCCTGACATGGTGACTAGTGGTGACAACATTACCCACAAGCACTTCATGAAAATGAGAAGGATGGATCGTGGTGAGACCCCCTTTCTCTTGGCTATGCCACCAAGAGCCACTACTCTGGTTTGGTGACCATATACATGGTAGTTTCATACCGCCACATTCTCATGGACATAATAGGTCGTTTCATGACGATACCTCCACCAACTAGACCTTGAGTTTTATTTTATCTTATGGGTCCCCTTTTCTTATTGAGAAGCCTTTTATTGATGTCTCATGAATCCTTGGGCGAAGCATCTCAAAGGTTTTATTTTAGATTTTAACTCTTGCCAGCTACTTTTACCCTCTGGGCCTTTAGCCCCTTCTTCCCACAAGGCAAGGTACAACCCTTACTAGTGTGGAAAACCTAATGCCCGAACCAAGGTAGGGGAAGATGAGAGGGATAATGATGAAAAATGGTAAGTATGGAAGGAATGGACGATGAAATTTCATAGACCCACCTAGTGGAAAATCATCCTAAAGGGAACCATATTACTAGGGAATTTTGTCACCCCCCCCCATGTATGAACAAGTTAAAGAACATAATTTCCAAGCAAATATTATGAAATAAAGGAGAGTTAAGTGCAACATATTCAAATGCTTCAAAAATTAGAGTGACACATACCATGATACCCAGACTCATTACCTCATGGAGAAAGACCCACTACTACTACAGGACCAGGTTGGTGGGATGGATGTTTCCGCTGCAGATAGATGGGATGCACTGAAAAAAATACGGAGAAAATACGGGCCCTCTGAGGCCAAGATCAAGTCGTATGGATATTGATACTCCATTTCTAGGACTTGTGGGCCACGAGACATAATATCCTTAGTTATCCCTGGGATAGGGGATAACATCTGGCGCCAACTCGGGGACATGTGCTCACCGTAGAGCACATGAGAACCTCAACATCTCTGGCATGACCTATATCCGCTAGATATCAACAAAAATAATTAGTAATCCTTGGGGTGGTGATATCACCCCTCGCTCATATATGATACAATGGAATAAAAATAAACAAGCATATATATACAATTGAAAATGAAACTACAACTATAGTACTCTAGCATGATATGCAGATGGTATATACAATGAATGAAAATGCCTACCTAACTTACCTCTACTTACCTATTGGTTGAATTCTAGGTGTAGTCAAATAACCAGTGAAACCCTCCTAGCAATATCTCATAATACATGCGTTTGTGCTTCATAATAAACCAAAACAATGATAAGTCAAGCACAAAAATAACATGAGTTATTAAATGTATTGCATCATCATAAATCATAAAGTCTAGCTCGTGGAGGCAGGAGGGAGGGACAAAATTGTGCCAAGTCACATTCTCAGGAAAATACTCAATCCATCTCAGAAAGGGATCGTGAAAAATCAAAGGTTCAATAGAATGACTAAAAGAGTCTGAAGGTTGTCTACCTTGGACATCTTCACAATCTAAGGTTTGGGAAGGGACTAGAAAGAACCTAGAGGATGATGGAAATTTCTTAAGGGAAGGCTGAAAGATTGAGACAACAAACTCCTTCTTGAGGTATCCAACCTACCCTTGAATTCTAAAAGTAAGATTTTGCTCAAAGAAAACTCATGACAAAGGACATGCTTCCCAACTACACCTTTAGTGACATAGCGAGCTAAAATAGTTGAAGGGAGATAGAAATCATTGTCATAAGGATCCTTCTTCAGGCAAGCAATGTCCCCACCTTTATCAATATCTGAGCACAATGGTGGTTGATAATCTTCTTCATGGAATAAATCCAAGTGCTCAAATGAATATTCATCAAAATCCTCAAGGTATGACCGAAAATCATTAGGATCACATAGCACCAGGTCATCCTTGGGTGTCTGAAAAAGGTTCCTAATCATATCATCTCCTTGTTTCCAAATTTCAAAATTACTAGTAACCTCATATGATAGTTGTAAAGGAAAATTTTGGAAATGACCCTCAATGTCATAAATGAGATCCCCATCATATCCAATAATATCCCATTTATGCTTTCCGACATGTATGAATTCATCAATATTATCAGCAAAGTCATCATCTTTATCATAACATGAAGGGCTTAAAACATACAAGGGGTCCTCTAACACTTCTTCACTTTCCAAATCATAAAATAAAGCATTATCAGACTCTTGGAAAGGAAAATAACTTACCGTGTTTACTTATTGTGCAGGAGCTTCGAGGACTCAGATAACTTCATTAAATCAAAGAGCATGCATCATTGTCTCATCCTCATGACTTGTTTCTACATATTCAACTTCATAATAAGGAGGATCTGTTTTGTCCAAGGATTCCCTTTCTTCTTCCCCCTCTGAATCATAGAATAAGGTATCATAAAAAAATTGAAAAGAGAAGTGGCTAACCTCATCTTCTTATTCTTCTTGTGCAGGAGGAATAGGCTCTTGGATGGATTCACCAGAGGGAGGAGCACACATAATACCTCATCATCATTTTTGATATCTTCGGGCTCTCGCTCTATAACCATGTCTTCAATATCCTCAGTAGAAGCATGAGTAATTTCTTGCTCTTCCTCATGGGATTAGAAACCCTCATTAGGATCCTTCTCCTCAACCTCTTGTTGGATGATGAATTGTTCCCTTATTTCAAATATATCAAGGGAAACTAATCTCTCCAGACTAAGAATATCTGGGGTACCTTTTGGGTCATCAATTTTAGTTTCTGGAGTAAAAAGGTGTTCTTTATTGAATAAGGATATATTTTCCTTGATTTGTATAGCCATGTGATAGGATTTTTGGATTGTTCTTGGCCTCTTTTTACTAAGGAGAAACCCTAAATGCACTAAGAGTGCATTGGTATAGAGGTCAACGAGGTACTTGTCTTTAGGGTGATGACTTCTAGGAATTTGGTGTAGCAAATTCTTAAGCCTGATAGTGAATTCCCTGACAGTCTCGTTCTGATTTTGTTTCATGTGTTCAAGTTTTTTAATCAACATGTGAATATCTTCTATTTTAATATTCCATCTTTTGAGAAAGGTTTCTTCTAATTCGTCCATATATATAATGATGGCATCATGGAGACTGTTATACCATTTCCTAGCATTGCCATGAAGAGTGGAAAAGAAAATTTTCATCACCAAATATTCAACATCATCACTGATATGGTGGAGTTGAAAGAAAGCCCAAAAATTACCCATGTGATCTTCGGATATAACCCCATCATTACTAGTGAATATAGGGAGCCATTTTTCATACCTCAAAGGCATTTGTCGAGGGTAACCAATAATTTTACTCATATCCAAGGGTTTAAAATTTTCTGGGTCCCATTGAGAATCCATGGTTGGATTTATCATCAGTGGAGTCATTAGATAATCCTTCTAGGGATAATCAAAGAGAAAAGAGGGAATCACCCTCAGTGGATTCGCCATGTAAGATTTTTGAATTAAAGGCTTTGGATAAATTCTTACTGAAAAAGTTTCATTCGAGGAAAATTGACTCGATGATCCCTGGCAGCGACATCAAAATATTATCGCACAATTTGTACTTTCCCAAAAGCCCAAGGAAAGTGGGTACAAAATTGGCGTAACTAGGAATAACCTATCACTGCCACCTTAATAAGAGATCCATTTCTATTTAGGAGTATGTCAATACTACCCCAGGGGAGACATCCCTGGTGACTTGGGGATTTGAGAAGGCTAAGGAAAGTAATCACAAGGAAACCCTTCCCCTCTCACAGATCAGTCAATTCAAAGGGTTCTTTATGTCTTATAGAGATGAAGGAAATATATAATATTGTGTACCTGCCCATAACAAGACAACAAGGAAAAAAGGGGCACTTTCCAAGTACCAAAATGATTGTTAGTGATTCATAAGACAATGAACCTTCAAAAAAGTAAGCTAGATGATATGAATTTGCAAAAATATAATAGTTTATAACAACAATTAATATTTTATAACAGCCACAAGAATTATTCCTTAAAAGTGCTTGAAAATAACAAGAAGAAATAGCTTTAACCTAGTTGAATGATAAAATCGTATTACACGCAAGTTTGGCAGTGTCTAGCTAGCAAAATATGTCACTTTTTGTAGAGAATTTTCTGCAGTTAGATGGCTGTAGCAATCTTTTGTAACAAAAGAAAATTCTAATGGTTAAAAGTGTCGAAAAACACCATACAAAGTTAGCACTTACCTAGAAGATTGACTAGCAATTATGACAATTGCGTTTTGAATGAGTTAAGTGCAAGTTATGTAGGGAAATGTATCCAATCAGTGTATGTTTGTATGGCTGAAGCAATGTTTTGCAACAACAACAAGTTATCTAAGGAGATAGTCTAGTGTAGGGTTAGCAAATGTTAGTAAAAGTCTCAATGATAAAAGTTTGAGTATTTGTTTTCTCAATCAACACTTGCAAGTGGTAGACTAGTGCCTTTCTAGGGTAAATGCAGTCATTAAATGGAAGCAAAAAATATTAGAGGAAAAAAATCAATGATAATGATATGTCAAAGGGATGGAGAGGATAAGAAATGTGTTGGTATCCCAAGGCCTCAAAAATCCATCTCCAAGAGATAATTGCTAGAAAGTAACAAAGGTTAGGCCCTAGCGATTTCTCCTTTCCTTGAACAAATTGTAATAAAATATGTAATTAGGCATGGAAGTAGGGTTACTAGAGTGCTACAATGGTAGGTCTCTAGTATCTACTTCAATATAGGTGCCTTTCAAGAAAATTTAGCACATCGAAGACTATAGAGAGAAAGATAATAACGCATATCTTTCCCCTAAGGTTTCAAGAAAGAAATTTCATAATCTTAGACATGAAACAAGTAAAATTAATCATAAGCATTCATTCACAATAAATAAATGTATATTTTCCACTTGCTTCACCAATAATAATCAAGCAAAAACCCTAGTTGAAGATCCTCCACATGAAAAATTGCCAAAATACACCAAGAAATGCCTCCTCCAAGAAGTGTGCACCACTAAATTTCAGCCAATAAATCCTAAAGAAGGCCGAATTCCATACCACCACTTGTGTGATGAGTCCTGGTGAAATAATATGAAAGTTTTATTTTTTATTTATACAATATCAATGACCTTTAATTATCTTTTAGGTCATAAAAGGTTGACATGGCCAAATTACATCAAAAATCCAGTTTTTACATAAAATCAATAATTAAAACCTAATTTCACTTCATAGATGATATCATGCCCTTCTAGGGTGGCATTAGACCCCCAACATGGAATTATAGCCCTCAAATTCAAAATGATAGGCCTCTAGAGGCCTCAAATGCTGCCACACGTGCCAACTAGCACCAAAACGTCCTCATAAATGCCAAACCCTAATTGAATGATGTCAAGGGTCAACATGATGACATCAGGGGCCTTCAAGGGCCAATGTCATGGTGGAAGGGAAATACCCCCTGGGTCTAGGCCTGTCATAGTGTCTTGGGGAAAACATCCTTCTTCCTTATTGGTGCCATCCTCTGGTGTCTCTCTTCCCCTGGTTGGGGTCACAACATCCATCTGCTGGAATTTCATCCCCATGGAGGTCCAAGCTAATCATCTCCCCATATGTACTTATCCACCGGGCATGGCCCTCCAACAAAAAAAATTACGCCCTCCATGGTCTCATAAGTCACATGGATCATAGCAATGTCAATCACATCCAATAATCAAATTACCCAAACATGTGCATCAAACCCCCTTTTACCCAGACAAATGCTCAAAGACGTTATGTAGTTTAACAAGTCAGGTTTGGAGAGGGTCTCAGGATGTCCTATTGGGATAATCCTCCTCAAGTTTGTGGTGTTTCCCAGGTGAAGACCAATCTAGGTCATTTAAGTGTATGAAATGGTGCAAGGGGAATGTTTAGGCAAAGTGTGCATTGATAACAGGGAATTATAGGTCTTTCCTGTGGGTGCCTCTGTAGAGGGCAAGTTGCACCTTGTCATGGATGCCATTTTTTTTTATCCCATTCAATGACTTTTATTATTTGTCTTATTTCTTTTTCTTTTCAAGAGAATAGTTGGGGGACACTGTCCTGGTGTGGTGACCAGTGGTGACAACATTACCCACAAGAACTTCACGGAAATGGGAACGATGGCTCGTGATGAGACCCCCTTTCTCTTGGCTATGCCACCAAGAGCCACTACTCTGGTTTGGTCACCATATCGATGGTAGTTTCATATTGCTACATGCCCATGGACCTAATAGGCCAACTCATGTTGAGATCTCCCATCCACCAACTAGATCTTGAGTTTAATATTATCTTATGGGTCCCCTCTTCTTACAGAGAATCCTTTTATTAGTTTCTCGGGAATCCATGGGTGAAGCATATCAAAGGTTTTATTTTGGATTTTAACTCTTTCCAACTACTTTTACCCTATGGGATTTTAGCCCCTTCTTCCCACAAGGCAAGGTACAACCCTTACTAATGTGGCAAAACCAATGTCCGAACCAAGGTACAGGAAGATGAGAGGGATAATGTTGAAAAATGGTAAGTATGGAAGGAATGGAAGATGAAATTTCATAGACCCACCTAGTGGCAACTCATCCTAAAGGGAACCAACTTACTAGGGCATTCTGTCACCCCCCAGGTATGAACAAGTTAAAGAGCATAATTTCCAAGCAAACGTTATGAAATAAAGGAGATTTCAGTGCAACATATTCAAATGCTTAAAAAATCAAAGTAACACAAACCATGATATCCAGACTCATTACCTCATGGAGCAAGACCCACTGCTACTTCAAGACCAGGCTGGCGGGATGGATGTTGCAGCTGCTGATAGATGGGATGCACTGAAGAAAATATGGGTCCTCCGTGGCCAAATTCAAGTCGTATGGCTCTTGGTACTCCGTGTCTAGGACTTGTGGGCTTCAAGACATAATCTCCTTAGTTATCCCTATGATAGGGGACAACATTTACAACATACTAAAAGGTAAAAAATGTGCCACTCTATACACACACTCGAGATGTATGTATCTATGATCACATACAAGTAATTTTTCTTGTTTAATCAATCAACACATGTAGATTTTATGCTATGCCCATCTCTATTCTATTTATCGTTTGAAATTGTAGTTAGCACTGTTATGGAACAAGTTGTAGGTTGGGAAAATCCCGACCCAACTAAGGAACAAGTGCTACAACTATGGGAATCCTACACCCAATGTCACCTCGATGTAGGTACCACACTTCAAGGGTGACTAGGTCACTCTAGGGAGGCGATCCCAGTGACCCTAGGGAGATTGAGATGGATATGGAAGGAAGTGGAAAGGGAGCCCCGATAGGTAAAATATAAATTGAATGAAGGGCAGGGAGAGATGCCTTGTAAGTCAAGCAAAGACTGCCCCACAATTGTAGTGCTTGTTCGGATGATTGTACTTGCCCAAGACACAAGAAAACACACCTTGTAACAATATATGTTAGTTGGATCAGAAATTTAAGCTTTTTGTTGCTAATTTTCATCAATATATGATAGTATAAATCATAAATAAAAATATACTATAATCTGCTCAATAATTTCTAAGGATCAAGTAGAAAAAACAAGAGAAAAACTAGCAATTGACTAGCTAAACTCAAGGTGAAAGAACTAGTACTCTTAGCATAAAAGATAAGGCTATTGTAAACACTTTTCTACATAAAATTATATCAGCCTTATGGCTGTAAAATTCAATGTACTATAGAAATAAAATCAGTCACTAGAATCCCCTCAAAATTTTCCAGAAAGTGTGCTAGGACAAGTAGAGTAAGTGTGCAAAATTTGAGCCAAAACCAATGGTTGAGTAAAGAGTTATTTAACCAAGTATGTTATGGTTTCTGTAGCCCTAATGACTGCAGATGAAAATTTGTAACAAAATAAATAAGTATCCCTTGGATGAGTACACCCTAGTGGCTGTGAGGTGCCCAAGGCACAAGGAAGACAATCCACTTTTGCAAGAAGTAAAAAGACCGAAATTCACGTTTCCCAATGCAATAATTTATATCACCAATGCAACAAAAATATGACTAGTGCCTTTACTATTGGGTTAATGGGGTCCCACGGAGCTTAGAGAAGCTACCTACTTGGGGGTGTAAGCCCTTTTACTTCCCCAAACAATTTTCTCTAAGCTAGGGTTTAAGCTAAGAGGGTGTATGCCCTTATACTTCTCTTAGCAAACCCTTGTCAATGAGATGAAGCAATAAACTGAAGAAAAAATGGTGAAGGCTACGGTGGGGGTGTATTCCCTTATACTTCCCACCTAGTTCCTAGCATAAAAATACTTGAATTGAATAAAATGATAGCAAGAGAGTAAAAACCATACCAAGATCAAGAGAGATGCTAAGACAATCCACCACAAGAGCTATAAAATAACATTCCAAGGCTAGTGCATCACTTCTTCCATTAACCTTTCAAAAATTCAGCCATACGCAAGTGAACAAGAGCTAAAATATCTAAGGAGGCCGAAAATTTCAGACTAAAACCTCTTGTGAGAGGAAATTTATGATTTGAAATGAGATCTTATGATCTCTATTTATACAAGGATTAGCCAACATGGTTTGTCCACAAAATAAGGAGTAAAAAACAATATTAGGGGGTCAACAACCCTAATATTCCCCCCTTAACATAATAATATTAAACAATTCACTTAAAATTTCATCTTTTGCACAAATTAAACCCTAATTAAGGATGACGTCACCCCTTTAGGGGACGTTTTTCCACTTTGAGGAGGTCGTTGGTGCTGGAGAATGATGGAAGGGACTCCCAAGGCCATGTTCCAAGCATATAGATGATATATTATTGGTGAAAACCCTTTTCTCCTAAAAAATTCCAAGTGCAAGTGAGTGGCACCTCACCACCAAGCCCAAACCCCCAATACCATGACATCATGCTAAAAAGTGGGACGTTTTATCCCTCCTGGGAAAATCGTTTAGCAAGAAATGGGTGGGCTAGGTCATCCAATTCATCATCAAGGCTATCCATGTCATCTCTCTCTCATCTAGTATGTGGCCCCTTTGGAATCCAACCTGTGGGATTGTAGCCCCAAGGAAGCCCAATCTAGGCTTGTTCTCCCAAAACTATCCACCAACTAGGTCCTACAAAAGCAAATGGACATGCCCTCCAAGGATCCCAAGTCATACCATCATGATAAGCGAGTCCAATAAAAAAACAAGCCATCTAAGCATTTTCATCAAAGATTATCAGATCAAAAAATTAACAGCTCAAAGACACTATGTGACTTGTCAAGCTTAAGTATGGGAGGGTTGGCAAGGTGTCCTATTGGGTAGATCTTGCCCTAGGTCAAGGAGAGCCTCCAAGAGGTCCCTCTCTAATCCATGTAAAGTGTATGAGGTGGATGGGGTCAATACTCAATGAGAATAGGGCTCATGACATACTAGGGGTCGTAGTGTCTCATTCATGGGTGCCTTTGTAGAGGGTGTGTGGTACCTTCATCCGCAATGCATTTTTTCCAAGCCCTTTATTTTCCTTTTATCTTTCCTTCTTTATATTTTCTTTAGCAAAAGGAGAGGTTGAAGGTCACTGCCTTGACGTGGTGACCAGATGGTGGAAATGTCACCCACAAATGCCTAGTGGAAATGAGAAGGCTGGCTCGTGATGAGACCCCCTTTCTCTCAACCATGCAAATGAGAGTCACTACCCTGGTTTGGTTACCAGATAACGACAATGTCATACCACTAGATATCCATGGATGTGATAGGTTGGCTCGTGATGAGACCTCATATCCTTCAATCTACCATTTAGGCATTTCTTTGTTATATTATGGGTCCCCTTTTATTTAAAGATAAGCATTTTATTACTTTCTTGGGTGATACCTAGGTGAAGCATCTGTAAGGTTCATATATGGATTTTATATTTTATGCAGCACCAACCCCTCTGGGTCTTTAGCCCCTTCTTACCATATGAGGGACAACCCCTTCTTGGGTCAATACACCCTAAAATCCCAAGAGATAAGGAAACAAAGGGGAATAATGATGGAAAATGGTAAGTATGGTCGGGAATGGTACGATGGATTATTATGGGATTTCCCAGCAGCAAACCCATTCCCAAAGGAGGCCACTTACTAGGGCACAATGTCAACCACCAAGGTGAAGCAAGGAAAAAGGTATAGTTTCCAAGCGCATATCATGAAATCTAGAGAAATATAAGATACAACATAATCAAATGGCTTAGGTATTGAAATGATGCTTACCATAATACTGACTTGTACCTCATGGAGCAAGGCCCATTGCCTTTCGGAAGCCAACTGGTGTGGTGGATTCCATCTGTATACCTATGACCATCTGTGGTGGTGAGTGGGTTTTCCATTTGTGCAAAGGGTACTGCTGGTCATGTAGTCTCTCGACACTCCATATTTGCAACCTAAGGGCCTCGAGACATCATCTCCTTAGTTATCCACAAAATGGGGATAAGATCTGGCTCCTACTTGGGGACATGTGCTCACCGTAGAATGCATGAGAACCATAACATCTCTTGGTAGACCTGTGGCTACAAATAAACATCAAATTGTCAAGTGCAAGATGGCCTACTCGTCCTTGTTCTCATATGATCATATCAAAACCCACTAAGCTAGAAAATAAAATTTTGACATTTTTTTTGAATAAATTATAAGCTAAGCATGAAATCAATATGAAAATAGAGTAGAATGAAAATGAAATGCATCTAAACTAGTATGATCAATCAAGGTCCAAATGCAAGGAATCAAAATGACTTACCTACTTACTTGGGGCCCTGAAGATCATGTGCTAGATGATGTGAGGTGAAGTCATACAACTAGTGCAACCATTTTATCATCTCATCAAAGTATCTCTACCTGTGCTTAATCATATAATACAACAAAGATAAGTTAAGCACATAATAAACATGAGTATAAAAATATATATAATCAATCACGAAACAAAATTCATGAAGATGGGTGGGAGGGAGGAAATCCTGTTGGAAAGAGAAACCACCATCCTGATCATCCCACCTGAAAGTGTAGCCACAAGACTGATCAATCCATCTCTGAAGGGGGCTACTATATGTATATGAAGGCTCATCTTCATCTGTGCATGAAGACTCGCTACTTGTTGAGGACTGAAAGGAAATGAAATATCAGAAGAATACTGCATGGTCTCTTGGAGAAGAGGGTAAGAAGCAAGGAACAATCTTAGGTGTAGAAAAACATCGCCTCTTCCCTCATGAATCTTCATGGAAATATTTAAGGTGAAAATACTTCCTCTTTGAAGAATGATCCAGAATCGGATCCAGAAGCCTAACAGGGCTTAAAAATGCTCAAAAGTGAAAGTGCTTGGAATCCAATGAAACCAACGCCATTGCGTCCGTCTCGTCTTCCTGATTCTGACGGTATATTTACTTCGTCAAACGGGCTCCGTATGAGCAAGATATCACGTTCTGTCCGAAAAGGCAAACAAGCAAAAAAAGGGGACGACTGTACAATCCATATAGTCCGTACAGTGCCACGTGGAATGATGACTGTATAGGTCATACGATCATACAGTTGATGTGGAAACCCCAGGAGGTGACACATGGCAGCTCCAGAAGGCGACATGTGTCAGGCTGATTTGGCGTATGGGCAAACAGTTGGGCCAATCCAAGGGTGACACATGTCACCACTGTAAGGGTGACATGTGGCACGGGATGACGTCAGCAACTGATGTGATAGGGATGAAAAAGTAGTGATGTGGTAGACGTACAGTTTGACAAGTGGCAGGCATGTGGACCATTCAACAACTGACGTGTGGCAGTTTGTGGTTGGTTGTTGAGGTGCCACGTGGCCCAGTCATGGGCTACCACGTGGCACCCTGTGGTTGGTTTATGGCTTTGTGTAAAATTCTATGGCATGCATGGGAGTTGAACCCGTGACCTCCCCTCCGAGCATGTGGACTGGCAGGGCCGGGCTAACCTCCCACCCCATGGTTGTTGCTTGTTAGTTATATGGTAAACAAACTATATGAATTTGGTTAAAGGTTTGGTCGGAGGCAGGAAGGGTTGGGGCCTAGCCCCAGCCCTTGGTTGTATCACCGCCCATATGGATATGGGCATGGAGGTAACGCGACAGTGTGTGGTTAGGGTCCAGCCCCCAGATCCCAGGTGGATCCCATAGGACCGGGTCTTTACCACCTTTTTGGGCATGGTTATACAGTTAAGCCTGTGGACCTATGACTATGCCACCGAACCAGAAGCCAGAGATGGGGGGCCAGTGCACAAACAGTGAAGCACCTTGCCACATGGCCACATGCCCATAAGACCAGGGTGCTAGCGCGAAGGGGGATGCACCCGATTTTATTCAAAAAAAGTGGGTTTTCTACTATAGTTTGGGATTTCCATTGATATTTTGCCTATTTTTAATTGATTTTCTCCATTTTTGGGAGATATTGGGCATTTTTGGAGCCCAAATTTTGGGAGGAAGTTGGAGATGAACAAAAAAATTCAAATCTATATAAACCAGGCCTGTTTGAGGCCATGGGATAGTCAAGGACAGAAAAGAGCAGAGTTATGCTGAAGAAAAGCCAAACCAAAGCCATTTTTATGCAGGGAAGCTTTTGAGGAGCAGACTCTGTCGGGCCATTTCTGGGAGCTCCAGACGTCTGTTTTGCGTGCCATTTTCTTTGTAGGGTTCTAGAGATCTGGACGAGCATGACTAGATCAGTCTTGTATCCATTTGGCACTGTAGCGATGTACTTTTGAGCTTTTGAACAGAAATAAAGAAGCCTCCCCCACAGAGACAAAGGCCTGGAGACATAGGCAAAGTTGTGCCAAACTCCGTTATCAATCTGCATGTTATGGTTTGTTGTCTATTATTTCATTTCAGATCTGCATATGTGTATATGGATATCATAATTCCTCTTCTTTCCTCATTATTTCACTAAGTTTTCTCAAATGGTTAATTAATGCATGCAAAATTAAAACTCAACCATAAGTGATTAAAAGATCCAACGGATCAAGTGGTATCAGAGCTAGTTGACGTTTGGATTTGAGTTTTGCATGTTAACCAGGGAAAAGCTACAGCGTGGTGAAGGTGAGATTGTTGCAGAGAATCCATTAATTAGATTGAGAAAAATGGCTTCTCACAACGAGAAGATGGCATCAGAAGAAGGGATTTCTCAAGATGAGAAAGAATTTCGGAAAACATTCCTTGCTATGTCGGAGATGGTGAAAGTTTTGTACGAGGATTACCTGGAACAAAAGAGACCAGTTTTGGGTGAATCTTCAAAGGGAAAAAGTGAAGAGGAAGAGGACCATCCTCAGATTCCTCTTTCACCTCCATCAACACCTCCTTCTTCTCCTTCTTCTTCAAGTTCAAGTTCTAAATCTAATGAGAAGAAAAATGTTCATAAGAATAAGAATGAAATGCCATTGTTAAAACTTGATGTAAAATTTGAGTTTCCCATATATGATGGTGAAGTAAATGCAAAAAAACTTGACAATTAGATCCGACAGATGGAGGTATACTGCAATGTGCAACAGATCAAGGATGAGGCCACACAAATTAAGTTGGCATCTTTGAGACTTGCAGGTACAACTCTTATCTGGTGGAAAAGCAAGCTGCAAAAAGGAACACAACAAGTGGGTAATGTATTTCTATCATGGAAGAGTTTCATTTCTGCACTTAGGAAACAATTCTATCCTTTGGGTTATAAATAAAAAGAAATAATTGAATGGCAATCTTTAAAACTAAGACAAGGACAAACAGTGGAAGAATATATCGATGGATTTCAAAAAATGGCATTAATGTTAGACATCCCTTTACAAACACAAGAAACTCTTATGAATTATATAGGAGGTTTACCTGCGCATATTAGAAACACTGTTTTCATGTTTGGACCCACTAACCTTGATGAGGTTTCTGTTCAAGCTACGTATATTGAAGGGAAGGCAGGTGTTTCAGGGGAATCGTCGTCTTCAAGGAAAGAGGACAAGAGGAAAAGGCATGGAAAGAATGCAAATGCAGTGACAAGGAAGGAAGGAAAGCCCTCTTGCAAGCATTGCAAGAAAGAGGGACATGATGAGGACAGATGTTGGCAGTTGCATCCTGAAAAGAGGCCAAAGTGGTTCAAGGAAAAGAAGGGAACACAAACAGTGGCAAAGACATCAAAACCCACAGACTTGGGATCAGATTCAGGTGATGAGTCAAAGATTTCATTGGTTGGTATGACAGGTAAATTTGGTGAAGACATTGATTGTAGAAGCAAGTTGTTTCATATAAGGGTAATCACGCGACACACTAAGATAGACACATTAATCGACAGTGGATCTCAATCTAATCCAATCTCAGAAGAATTGGTTAAGCAATTGGGATTACAAACACAAACTCATCATAATCCTTACACACTTAAATGGATAAGCAATCATCATCAGATGCATATAACAAAGCAGTGCACAATCAAATTTGCAATTTCATCTAAGTATGTGGATGAAGTAACATGTGATGTAGTGTCGTTAAGAGAATGTGGAATGGTCTTAGGTAGCCCATATTTATATGATCGTAAGGAAATATTCTATAGAACAAAGAATCAATATCAATTCACTAAAGCAGGTCAAGATTATGTGGTTCATGCTCATCATGTTAAAGCAAATAAAACACTTCAAACAATGGAACAATTAAAGAAGGCATTGCAAGCAAGCAACAAACCAATAATTGTTTCAAATGAAGTAATTGATCTTAAGCAAGAACAAAACATGATTGTTGAATGGAAAATCAATCATAAGTTGCTTCAAGATAAGCTCATGTCATGCAAATATTTCAAGTATATCATCTCTTTTGCAGTCGTCTTTTTCATGCTGTCATTAGCAATGTTTTCTACATGGATGATAGTGGCTTCAGTAAGATGTAACAAGGTTCAAATGGCTAACAATATACTGTTAGTTGTCATGATTGTGTTACAATTGATCTTGATGAGACAACTGCACAAGACAAAGTTCAGAGATAGAGGACAAGTCGGGTGGCCTATCCCGAGCTTGTTAACTGGTCAGTAACCTTTTGGGGACCAAAAGGTCTTTTTGTGGGGAGGTGTGATCCAGAATCAGATCCAGAAGCCTGACAGGGCTTAAAAATGCTCAAAAATGAAAGTGCTCGAAATCCAACGAAACTAGTGCCATTGCGTCCATCTCATTTTCCTTATTCTGGTGGTATATTTACTTCATCAAACGGGCTCCGTATGAGCAAGATATCACGTTTTGTCCGAAAAGGAAAACAGGCAAAAAAAAGGGGATGACTGTATAGTCCGTACAGTGCCACGTGGCATGATGACTGTACAGGTCATACGACTGTATAGTTGACGTGGAAACCCCGAAAGGCAACACGTGGTAGATCCAGGAGGTGACATGTGTCAGGATGATTTGGCGTACGAGCAAACAGTTGGGCCAATCCAAGGGTGACACGTGCCACCACTGTAAGGGTGACACATGGCATGGGATGATGTTAGCACCTGAAGCGACAGGGCTGACAGAGCAGTGACATGGCAGACATACAATTTGATAGGTGGCAGGCATGTGGACCATTCAACAACTAACACGTGGCAGTTTGTGGTTGGTTGTTGAGGTGCCACGTGGCCCAGTCGTGGGCTACCACGTGGCACCCTGTGGTTGGTTTATGGCTTTGTGTAAAATTCTATGGCGTGCACGGGAGTCGAACCCACGACCTTCCCTCTGAGCATGTGGACTGGCAGGGCCGGGATAACCGCCCACCCCATGGTTGTTGCTTGTTATTTATATGGTAAACAAACTATATGAATTTGGTTAAAGGTTTGGTCGGAGGTGGGAAGGCCTGGGGCCTAGCCCCAACCCTTGGTTGTATCACCACCCATATGGCTATGGGTGTGGAGGTAATGCGGCAGTGTGTGGTTAGGTTCCAACCCCTGGATCCCAGGCGGATCCCACAAGATCAGGGCTTTACCACCTTTTTGGGTGCGGTTATACAGTTAAGCCCGTGGACCTATGACTACGCCACCGAACCAGGAGCCAGAGATGGGGGGGGCAACGCACAAACAATGAAGTGCCTGGCCACATGGCCGCACACCCATAAGACCAGGGTGTTAGCACGAAGGGGGATGTGCCCAATTTTATTCAAAAAAAGTGGGTTTTCCACTATAGTTTGGGATTTCCATTGATATTTTGCCTATTTTTAATTGATTTTCTCCATTTTTGGGGGATATTGGGCATTTTTGGAGCCCAAATTTTGGGAGGAAGTTGGAGATGAACAACTAAATTCAAATCTATATAAACCAGGCCTGTTTGAGGCCATGGGACAGTCAAGGAGAGAAAAGAGCAGAGTTATGTTGAAGAAAATCCAAGCCAAAGCCATTTTTATCCAGGGAAGCTTTTGAGGAGCAGATGCTGTTGGGCCATTTCTAGGAGCTCCAGATGTCCATTTTGCATGCCATTTTCTTTGCAAGGTTCTAGAGATCTGGACGACCATGTCTAGATCATTATTGTAGCCATTTGGCACTGCAGCGATGTACTTTTGAGATTTTGAACAGAAATAAAGAAGCCTCCCCCACAGAGACAAAGGCTCAGAGACGTAGGTAAAGTTGTGCCGAACTCCGTTATCAATCTCCCTGTTATGGTTTGCTGTCTATTATTTCATTTCAGATATGCATATGTGTATATGGCTTTCATAATTCTGCTTCTTTCCTCATTCTTTCACTAAGTTTTCTCAAATGGTTAATGAATGCATGCAAAATTAAAACTCAACCATAAGTCATTAAAAGATCCGACGGATCAAAGAATGAACCTTTGACTTCTCTGAGGTGTCGATGTCTTGGTATTGCTCAAAATCTGAGCACAATGGTTGGAAATCATCATAAAACAAATATGCATCCTCAAAAGTGTATGCACCAAAGGATGACTGAATATTACTATGAGTATGATGTGACAAGTCATCCTCGAAGGGGCAGAACAAATTTGTAACTATATCATCACCATTCCGCCAAAAATATGAATCCTATATGTATGAGGACCACTCCTTTGATGATGAAAATTCAACCCTCTGTACTTGAGAGATACCCTAAATGTCATAAATGGGATTTCTATCAATACTAAAGCAACTCACATCCCATACACATCTCCCAACCTATATGAAATCATCAATGTGTAGATCGACCATGTCAGAGGGGTCATGCACAAGATCATTTTTATCATCGAGGCTAATTGTTTCTTCATATTTGTGTGCAAGAGGAAGACAAGTTTGAACAACCTCATCTTCATCAAGCAGGAGAAAATAAAATGATGCCTCAACATGTTGTGCTTCATCAAGATTATTTTTTCTCTTCATGGGCATGCTCCTTCAACACCTCTTCATCACATGAGGTTTGATTCTTAACGCAGAGTGCTTCATGTGCCCTTTTTCAGAAATATCTGTTGCATCCAAGGGTTGCTATAACAAATCTTCACTTCCAAAGTCATATAATAAGGTGTCATCAAGATCTTCAAAAGGATTATCACTTATCATGTTATCTTCTTTATGTGTGGGAGGAACAAAGGCCTGGATGTCTTCATCAAATGTAAGGGTAGATATGGGCACTTCTTCTTCATCAATTGTCTTGTCCAAATTTTCTTCACCAGGATCTTCTTCAAGCTTATATTCGAGCATTTATTCATCTATTGTCTCATCATTGATCAGAAAACCTTCTCTACAAAGAATGTGTTTGATCTCTTGAAAAAAATCTTCCAATCTCTGAGTAGCTGGACGATAATGCTTGAGAAATTCTTCAATGAGTTCTGTAGAAGAAGGGATACTCTTCAGACCACATAAGTGTGTGAGACAATCCTTTTGACTTGATTCCAATGAATATACACAAATTTTCATTAGCACATCATTATGTATCACATCTATGTTTGAGACATACTTCATATAATTAGCCACATGGGTGACTGCTAGAGCTGGATCACCATCAAATTTGGGGCAATTTTGTCTCCATTTTTTGGACAATGATTTGGATATCCAGGGACATTCTGAACATCAAGAGAAGGATACACATTATGGAATGCCCATGGTAAGTCCCGTGAGGCCATGGTTCCATCACTTAGGGTAGAGCCTCAATGGAGTCCCAAGATGAGACTAATTCTCATCAAAGGATGGAAAGGGGAAAAAAGGTGGGTTCTTGGAAGGTGGAGTCACCAGATGAGCTTCAAAATGAGCTCATTAATAAGGGTGGAAAGGGAACATCCCTTGGGTGGATTCACCAGGTAAGTGAAGGGAAAGGATTGGGGATAGCTTACCAAAGTGTCTTTAGGGTATGAAGAGGATTCAAAATCCTCTCTGGAAATGGTGCCAAAATTTTATGGAACAAGTTGTAGGTTGGGAAAATCCTGACCCAACCAAGGAACATGTGCTACAACTATGGGAATACTACACCCAATGTCACCTTGATATAGGTCCCTCACTTCGAGGGTGACTAGGTCACTCTAGGGAGGCGATACCGATGACCCTAGGGGAATTGAGATAAATATGGAAGGAAGTGGAAATTGATCCCCTATAGGTCAAGTATAAATGGAATTAAGGGTAGGGAGAGATGCCTTGTAAGTTAAGCAAAGACTTCCCCACAAGTGTAGTGATTTTTTAGATGATTGTACCTTCCAGAGACACAAGAAAACACACCTTGCAACAATCTATGTTAGTTGGATCAACAAATTAAGGTTTCTGTCCCTAATTTTCAGAAATATATGGTAGTATAAATCAGCAAGAAAAATATATTATAAGCTGCTCAATAAATGATAAGGATCAACGAGAAAAAACAAGAGAAAAACTAGCAATTGGCTAGCTAACTCAAGGTGAAAGAACTAGTACTCTTAGCATAAAAGATAAGGCCGTTGTAAAAACATTTTTGCAACAAATTATATCAGCCTTATGGATGTAAAATTCAATGTATTACAGAAAGAAAATCAGCCACTAGAATCCCCTCAAAATTTGCCAGAAAGTGTGCTAGGACAAGTAGAGTAAGTGTGCAAAATTTGAACCAAAACTAATGTTTGAATAAAGAGTTATTTGAGCTAGTATGTTAGGGTTTCTGCAGCCCTAATGGCTGAAGATGCAATTTTTTAACAACATAAATAAGTATCCCTTGGATGAGGACGCCATAGTGGCTGTGAGGTGCCCAAGGCACAAGGAAGACAATCCACTTTTGTAAGAAGTAAAAAGACGAAAATTCATGTTTCCCAATGCAATAATTTATATCTCCAATGCAACAGAAATATGACTAGTGCCTTTAGTATTGGGTTAATGGAGTCACAAGGAGCTTAGAGAAGCTACCTCCTTGGGGGTGTAAGACCTTTTACTTCCGAAGGAAATTTTCTCTAAGCTAGGGTTTAAGCTAAGAGGGTGTATGCCCTTATACTTCTCTTAACAAACCCTTGCCAATGAGATGAAGCAATAAAATGAAGAAAAAATGGTGAAGACTATGGTGGGGGTGTATTCCCTTATACTTCCCACCTATTTCCTAGCATAACAATACTTGACTTGAATAAAATGGTAGAAAGAGAGTAAAAACCATACCAAGATCAAGAGAGATGCTAAGACAATCCACCAGAGCTAGAAAATAACCTTCCAAGGCTAGCACATCACTTCTTCCATTAACCATTCAAAAATTCAGCCATACACAAGTGAACAAGAGCTAAAATAGCTAAGGAGGCTAAAAATTTCAAACCAAAACCTCTTGTGAGAGGAAATTTATGATTTGAAATGAGATCTTATGATCTCTATTTATACAAAAATTAGCCAACATGGCTTGTCCACAAAATAAGAAGTAAAACACAAGATTAGGGGTCAACAACCCTAATATTTCCCCCTTAACATAATAATATTAAACAATTCACTTAAAATTTCATCTTTTTCACAAATTAAACCCTAATTAAGGATGATGTCACCCCTTTAGGGGGCATTTTTCCACTTTGAGGAGGTCGTTGGTGTTGGAGAAGGATGGAAGGGCCTCCTAAGGCCACATGTCAAGAATCTATACTATATATTCTTGGTGAAAACCCTCTTCTCCTCAAAACTTCCAAGTGCAAGTGAGTGGCACCTCACCACCAATCCCAAACCCCCAATACCATGACGTCATGCTCAAAAGTGGGACGTTTTTCCCCTCCTAGGAAAATCATTTAGCAAGTAATGGGTGGGATAGGTCATCCAAATCATCATCAAGGCCGTCCAAGTCATCTCTCTCTCATCTGGCATGCAGGCCCCTGACATCCAACCTGTGGGCTTGTATTCCCATGGAAGCCCAAGCTAGGCTTGTTCTCCCAAAATTGTCCACCTGCTAGGT
>JASDQU011249655.1:14854-25340 GCA_032191745.1 Picea mariana
TTGTACCTGTCATGGATGCAATTTTCCAAGCCCGTTCTTGCCTTTATTCTTTTCTTTTATTTGTTTTTTTCTTCTTCTTTTTATTTTTATTCAAGGGCTAACCAGAGGACACTGCCTTGGCATGGTGACCAGAGATGACAGTGTTACCCACAAGTACTTTCACAGAGATGATAAGGTTGGTTCGTGATGAGACCCCCTTTCCCTTGGCCATGCAACCAAAGGTCACTACCCTGGCGTGGTAACTAGATGGTGGCAATGTCATACTTTTAGGTACCCATGAACCTAATAGGTTGGCTCGTGATGAGACCCCCTATCCTCTTGACTAGGTCTTGTTTATGTTTTCTAGGTCCCTCTTGTTTCTTACTAAAAGGCTTTTTATTGTCTTCTCGGGGATCCCTGGGCAAAGCATCTCGAGGTTTTATTTCTAGGCTTTTATCTTTTACCAGTTGCTTTTATCTTCTGGGCCTTTAGCCCCTTCTTCCCACGAGATAAGGTGCAATCCTACAAACAGATCAACCCACTGCCCGGACAAGGGGAATGGGACAAGTGAGTGGGAGATAAGACGAAATAGTGGTGCTATCAGGGGAGCGGTTGATGGCTTTTCAGAAATTCCCCTAGTGGCAAACCCAGACCTATGGGCACAGGCTTGCTAGGATACATTGTCAATTTCCCAGAGCATGGTCAAGTGGGCTAATGTAAGATCCAAGCATTGTTAGAGATAAAAGGAATCAGATGCATATATTCAAAGGTTTTAATGATCAAAAATGACACATACCATGATACCTGGACCAATTACCTCATGGATCAAGAAACTCGTCTGATACAAGACCAAGCCAATGGTGATGGATGTTGTTGCTACTAACAAGATAAATCTAATGGAAAAAGAAAAGGATGGGCCCTCCAGGGCCACACTCAGGTCAATCCTGCTCTCAGTACTCCATGTCTAGGACCTGTGGGCCTCGAGACATGATCTCCTAGTTATCCCTAAAAATCAGGGATAATAGGGACCAAACTAAATGGAGAGGTGGTAGGCTAGGAAGGGTGCACTACTCATGGGAGGGGCCCACCCATCAATTAAATGGTGTTTCAAAGGTTTCTATGTGAAGGGGGTCGCACCTCCCCCCTAGGGACGTGGGTGTTTTAGCAAGTGAGTGGGTGAGGGGGTATGTAAAGGGTTAGTATGTGGTTGGGTAGGTTAGGTGTCATCCCTCTTGACTTTTATCCATCTTAACATTACCCCATTAACTCAAAATTACAAAAATCACATTTTGACTTAGCAATTAAAATTGTTGTTTTGACTCACTGACACTCTGGGTGGACAAACACCCCGCTAAGTTTGTCCGACTGAGCTGAAACATGGCCCAAGGGTGTAGGAGGTGCCTTTCCATTTTATTTGAGAACAAATACCCCTATAAAAAACCCAAAGGCCTAGTTTTTACAATAATTGCTCAAAAACAATTAATTAATTAAATAATTAAAATCCCAACCTTAGGAAAATTAATTAAATTTAATTAATTAAAAAAAACCTATCTAGACTCGACGAAATTCCGCAAAAATTTATATGATGTCTTGCATGGTCATTTACATCATTCTTAAACACTAGCTACCAGAGGATGAGACCATTAGAACGCCCTTCACCACTTTGGAGGAATTACTGCAGGTGTGAGGGAAAAACTCAAGGGAAATTAAAAAGACTGAAAAAGCCCAATTAAAATCTTGAGGATAAAAAACTCTCGGTGAAAGGAACTCTCCCAATGAAAACATCCCAAGGTATCTGACCTAACTATGATCCATGCAGACCTATTACATCATTAACCCACGCAGGGGTGCATAATTCCGTTTACAAAAGTTTGTGTTGGAGGCATAAATTGTCGAGTAGAACCAAACTGTCATACAACAATTAAAGAACAAGTTTGCTTGTAGGTCAAAAAGATTGAAAGGGTATAGGAATGCAATTTGGAACTTAATAAATGACTTTGATGCTATAGACTTGATTGCAATTCCTAGAGAACATAACTCAAAAGCCGATGAACTTACAGTAGCAGCTTCCACACTACAGCTTCCAGACTGTTTGATTGATGAGAATATTTCAGTTGAAGTCATTTTTATACCCTCAGTCCCGGATAACATGAACCATTGGCAGGGTTTTTATGATGACAAACAAATGGTCAAGTTTTTACTTCACATCCATGAATTTTCAGACTTAGGCATAAGCTTGAAAGAAGAAGGTTGTAATTACACCGAGAATGATGATGAGGTGAAAACACTACCTAAGTCTTGTTTTATTATTTTATTCAGGTCCCTCTTGTTTCTTGCTAAGAATATTTTTACTGCTTTCTCGGGGATACTTGGGTGAAGCATATTGAGGTTTTATATTTAGGCTTTATTCTTTTTCCAGCTTTCTTTTACCTTCTAGGCCTTTAGCCCCTTCTTCCCATAAGGTAAGGTGCAACCCTCAAATGATAGGTCAACCCAGTTCCCAGACAAGTGTAGTGGGATAGATGAGCGGGAAGCAATATGGAAAAGTGGTGCTATGACGGGAGCGAATGATGGCTTTTCAGAAATCCTCCCAATGGCAAACCAAAACCTATGGACACAGGCTTACTAGGGCATCCTGTCATTCCCCCCAGACATGGTCAAGTGAGCAAGTATAAGATCCAAGCATTTGTTAGAAACAAAAGGAATTAAATGCACATACTCAAAGGTTTTGATGATCAAAGTGATACATACCATGATATCCAGACTCATTACGTCATGGAGAAAGAACCATCTCTGACACAAGACCAAGCCGATGGTGATGGATGTTGCTATTGCTGGCAAGGTAGAGGCATTGAAAGGGAGAAAAGATGGGCCCTCTAGGGCCATGCTAAAAGTTGATCCAACTCTCAGTACTCCATGTCTTGGACCTGTGGGCCTCGAGACATGATCTCCTAGTTATCCCTAAAAGTGGGGGATAACATCTGGCTCCAACTCAGGGACATGTGCTCACTGTGGAGCACATGAGAACCTCAACATCTCTGGCATAACCTGTTTTCCTGCTTGATCTCAATAGAAACTATTAGTAACCGATTGAGGTGGTGATACCACCCCAACACACACACACACACACACACACACACACACACACACACAAGACTGAAAATAAAACAATCATAAGTGTGAATGTAAAGCAGACTATTCTAATATGCAATGCAAATGGTATAGTACATGAATGCAAAATGCCTACCTACTTACTTGCACTTACCTGTGAAGTCAGGTTCCCCCACCTTGGTGGGGTTTGAGGAGGTGCCCGTTGATTGGTAATGGGCGCCTTCTTCCTTCCAAAGTGGACAAGTAATAAGAGTCTTCAACTGATTCTCTTTCAACTTCANTGAAAATAAAACAATCATAAGTGTGAATGTAAAGCAGACTATTCTAATATGCAATGCAAATGGTATAGTACATGAATGCAAAATGCCTACCTACTTACTTGCACTTACCTGTGAAGTCAGGTTCCCCCACCTTGGTGGGGTTTGAGGAGGTGCCCGCTGATTGGTAATGGGCGCCTTCTTCCTTCCAAAGTGGACAAGTAATAAGAGTCTTCAACTGATTCTCTTTCAACTTCAAAAGGTCCGAGCCAATATTGAGTACTTCCTTTGATATTAGTTGGCTCCCCCTTTTGGGTATCCCACATCCACACTACGTCCCCTTCCTTGTATTTTCTGATCTTGTATTTGGTTGTTCCTTGAACGACCCTGGTGTATTGTGCAGAGGGAGGTAGGTGGGATTCTGTTCTAAACACTTTCTGCTGGGAAGGATGAATCTGTACGTCATCTTCTGCCTTTTTTAGTATCTTCATGGTCCCAACTTCCTTTTCTTTGTATTTGTCTAGGAGTTGTTGGTATTCCTCTTTCTTAGGCCATTGAATCTGATCAAAGTCTTCCTCTGTTGCAAAAGGAATATCATTTGGAGAAAACTCATGAAGACATTGTATGATTTGGTCAGGTGTCATATCATCTTTGACGAGATCATTAGGCTCTTGTACATGAGTTGTAGTCACGGGTACGTTCGGGAGACAACCAATGGTTCCATATTTCAAAGGTATATTCACATAAGTGAGGTCCATCTCAAGAGTACCTCCTAGTTTTGAGGAAAACTTCCTAGACAATAACATCCCCCATACGTTTGGGATGTCCATGACCAGTATGTCCATGTGGATGATCTTCCCGGGATACTCTTTAAGGCAAAATTTGACATTCTCAATCACCCCATATATGGGTATGGCTTTAGATTCAAAGCCACACACATTCCTATAAGTTCGTGTGACTTTCAACCCCATTTGTTGCATGACCTTGAGGGACATCATGTTAGCACCAACCCATGAATATAGCATGCAATTGTTGAGGCTCTTGTTATTCATTATCAAGATTATGAAAAAGGGAGGATGTTCATCGTATTGAACCCTGAAGTGATCGGATTGCAACATGATAGGAGGGTCCATGGGTCCATTTGATCCTTGGAAAAAGTTGTCAAATCGTTCTTTTACAAATGGCACCTTAATGACTTCTTTCGGGGGATGGTTACATGCATCTTGGATAGTGCCCCTTCAAAGTCAAAGTTCAAGTCAACCCTTTCAGTTTTGGATGTCTTAGGGAGAAGTATATCCAAAGGTGGGGGTTTTGTTTGGGCAGTCAAAGGAATGGAGGTAGGTTGGTTCAGCTTTTTTCTTCTGTACACCTGGAATTCTTGCTTTTTCAATTTCTCTTTTGATTCTTGGTCCAGGTTGTTTATTATCACCATCCTAGTCAACTTGGCTGCTTCTTTCATGCCCTCCTGATGCTCTTGAACGATGATATTTATTTGAGGGCCTTCTATGATATGGCTTATATTGTTCACTTGTTGATGGCCATCATTGTTGTAAGGACATTCATGCTCCCAATGTGCTTCATTGCATTGTAAACACCAAGGATTTTCATCCACAACATCGGTAGGAGCTAAAGTGTTTGGAACCTCTTGGTCATTCTTTGGTTTATAGAATTGGTTCCCCTTTTGGAATTGACATTTGTATGGGAACCTAGGTGCTTGGCTCTGGGACCTTTCCAAGTTGAAAATTCTACTCATTATTAGCTCTTGATTTTTTATCATGCCATCCATAGTAGCTTGTAGTTTTTCCATGTTGGCACAAAGATCAGAAGAAGGCTCAGTGTTGTGGACTATCTTAGGTTTAGTATCCATATTCCCCCTTGGGTTTGTGAAAGGCTCAATTTTGGATGAATGGAGGTTGCCTTCAATCTTGGTGGCTAATTCTTGAGATTCTTGGATCGATTGGGGGTTTTTGTCCCTGAGAAGATACCCTAGCTGACCAGTGAAAGACTTGGTGTAAATATGGACAAGATAATTATCGCTTGGATGATGGCTTACAGGGATCTTCTGCAACAAAGTTTCAAACCTAGTGTGGAATTCCCAAATGGATTCATTTTCATGTTTCCAAAGGGAGTTCAATCTGGTAAGAAGCATGTTGGAGTCTTCTTTGATGCTCCATCTCTTGAGAAAGGATTCCTTAAGTTTGTCCATGGTTTTAATGTTGCCATCAAGAAGACCGAGATACCAATGCCTTGAAGCATCAAGGAGGGTCACGGAGAACAATTTCATGACTAGGTATTCAACATCATCACTAATGGGGTGAAGCTGAAAAAACGACCAGAAATTGCTCATGTGTTCTTTAGCGTTGATTGCATCCGTATCGGTAAATTTAGGTAACCACTTCTCATACTTAGGTGGCATTTGCCTAGGGTATCCTGGTATGGCTGACATGTCTAGTAGCTTGAAGAGCCTGGATGACTATTGTCTTTGATTATTTCCTGGGTTCGTTGTATTGGTCTGAGTTGCTAAGCTAGACATGGTTTTCAAAGGAAGACTCCCTCCAAAAAGTGATTTTACAATAAGAGAGTTTCGGGGAGGATTTCTTCTAAAGGATTGAGGAGGATTATTGTACCTCCTTGTAGTTTATGGATTCGCCAGATAATTTTCTTGAAACTATCAAAAAGATAAGGGAAAACACCCAAAGTGGAGTTGCCAGGTAAGCCTATAGGACAAAGACTCTAGAGGCAAGGCTTACCGAAAGTTGTCATCTTGAGAAAGGTTTGACTTCGTGTTCCCCGAAAACGACGCCAAAATGTTAACGCACAATTTGTAGCTTGGAGAGTAGATAGATGAAAAGATATCAAACTGGTGTAATTGAACCAATCCCACCCACTGTCACCTCGATGGGAGGGTTCTTTCTATTTAGGGAGGTAAAGCCAAGGGGAGAGGTCCCTGGTAATTTGGGGTTTTGAGAAGGCAAGAGGTTTTAGCAAGGCTGAGTGATAATGATCCCCCTGTCAAGTTACCATCTGATCAGAAAGTCCTGGCTTATAGCCAATAAATGTAACTGGAAGTAATAACCAATAATATCACCTACTCGAGAACAAGACAACAATAGAACGATGCATATGCAATCTTGCTTGCTGGTTAGTACTTCATATAATCAATGACTTTCTTGAACATAAGCAATTGAGAAATAAATATTGACGAAGTCAATGTTTGTATAATAGCGATGATTTCAATATCACTTCTTCAATAAATGATAAAGAAACTTGGCATTCAATATGAAAAATTAACACTTCATTAGATAATACCTTTAAACAACCATTCAATTGCTTGAAAGTAAAATGATAGCTGCACAATGATGTTTTATAGCAAAGGATGACGACAACAATGAGTTAGTAGGGTTAGTCTTAGGCTAGGGTTAGAAAGATTAGTAATTTCTTAAAGTGTTTGATTGAAGTTGTGATCAAGTTACTCAAGACAAAGGAGGCCTTAGATTAGTGCCTTGTTAGGGTAAATGGAGTCAAAAGAAGAGGACACAAGAGTTGAAGGATCAAGTGAAAGTAGTGAGACTAAGGACAAGAGGGTTAGACCTTGAGGTGTTGCTATGGAAAGGCCTCAAGGATTAAACCCTAGGGGAGAGAGGCTCACTTTGGTGTAGGGGAACTAGGCCTCAGTGCTCTCTCCTCCTCTCTTAGCTTAAATGGAAAAACGACTAGCTCAAAAATTGCATAAAACTAATACAAGAGGTTTTGCAGATAACGTGTTGCTATGGCAAAGATTTACCAGGAAAACCCTAGGGAAAATCGGCTCACCAAGGTGTAGGGGAACTAGGCCTTGATGCATTTTCTCCTTCTTAGCTCAATAAATAATAAAACGGCTAGCAGGAAGAACAAGGATGGAGTGTTGCTAAGGAAAGGCTCTATCCTCTTCAACAAATGGCTCAAAACCTTGATGGGGACATGAGACAAGGACCTACAATGTGTGCTTGTCACCTGGGGTTTATTCAGCAAATTATAACAATAGATGCAAGAAAATAACACTACAACCATTCAATTAAGAAGTTTTGCAGAAATTCACTTACATTTAACCAAGAAATCACATAGCAAACCCTAGTTGTAACACCTATCACCAAGAGAAATGACAAAAATGCCAATATAAGTCCAAAAATGTCTTCCTTCAACAAGTGTGCCTCCCAATTTCAGCCAAGAACTCCAAGAGTAGCACAAATTTCAGACCTCACTAATGAGTGAGTGAAAGATGATGAAAAAATGTAGGTAAAAACCCTCAATTTATATAGTATCATGACCTAATTTTACTTTTTAGGTCATGAAAAAGGTCGACTAGGCCAAAATACTAAAATCATATTGTTTTACATTAAATGCTTGAAATAAAACCCTAATCAAGCAAAAGAGGGATGCCATCCCCTCTCTAGGGTGACGTTATCCCCTTCTAGGGAAAATGCAGCCTCTAGGTGAAAAACGTTAGCCCTCCTTGGGCTTCTCCAAGCTGCCACACATGCCAAATTGCCCTGTCCATCTACCAAAGCATCCATGAAGCAAGGATGACATCATGGATATCATGGATGACGTCCTAGGCCTTCCAAGGCCAACATTCCACTAAAAAGAGGACAACCTCCCTAGGTCAAGCTCTGTCGGGGTGTCTCTGCAAGACATCCTCCTTCTCTCATGTGAAAACCCCTTTGTCCTGTCTCTGCCCCCTACTGAGGTCTCAGCATCCATCAGGTGGGCTCTTCAATGTTATAACCCTAAATTGCACCATACATGCTTACCTGGCATCAGGCCATCTCAGATTCCTTCTTTGCCAAAACACTGTTGAACAACTCTTTAAAAAACCTCTTTTATAAAGGCCCATGTGCCCTACTCCATTACTGCATGCGTGTACATGCTAGCTGACCTAAAACAACCCGCGTGTACCTACAAAAGAACGAAAAAAGGAAAGTTGCCGATGGAACACACAACTTTGGGTGAGTTAACTAAACCTTCTGGCCATGCATGGCCAAGTGTTCGACCAAATACCTAGCTCCTTCTAGCCTATAAAAGAAGGGGTAGGGGTACCATTTGGAAGGAGGAGAATAATAGTAAAGAAACTCTACTCAAATTCATATTCCCATTGTCCCAACCCTTTAGCCATTAGTGTGCAAGGAGTAATAAAGAGCAAAGAAGTTGGAGGACATTTGAAGAGGAGCCCAGGATCAGGTTCGCAGAGCAGTGGCCGGTCTCGATGTTGTAAGTTGATTCATTCAAAGTAATAAAGAAATGCTTTTCCCGTCCCAATTTATGAGTTCTTCATAGTTTGTTAAATACATGTTTGAATCTCTAACCTTTTAGTCTGTAGGTAAAATACATGTGTAGTTTGTTGCTTGTTTTGTATGCAGGTAAGCCTTGGGAGGAGAACTGCTAACAAGTGATTAAGCGTGAAGAAGGATCGACATCAAACGCCTGGAACAAGGTATGTTGGTCTAACCATGTATTTGCTAAAAATAAATGGGGATTAAGTATGGGGACGAAGGTAGAAAGTAGATTTCTTTTGGTCATATCTGCATGCAAAATATAACCCTAATTGCTAGTCCACAGGGGGATTTTCGACCACAATAGAATTGGCGACCGTACTAGGGAAGTCTCTAGGGTTATTTGGAATACTTTTTGGGTAGTTTTAAAAACTGGATTTCTTTCCTGTTTTTGAAGTTTCTGCAAAGTCAGAGTTAACAGAGATTCTGGTCTTCCATACTAGTCATCTCTGTTCTTTTCTTGACTGTATTTTTTTTATCAAGACCCACAGAGGTACACGAGGCCTTTAGAAGGTCTTCACATGTGTACCCGCGCCCTACTCTCTTACAGCCAGCGTGTACACGCTAGCCGAGTAAGTAACAATAGCGTGTAGTCTTCCAGAAAATTGTTGAGGCAGTCATCCTCTTCCCTGTCAGAATTAATCATTCTCAGGGGTTTTCTGGAACTCTTTCTAGTCTTGGTTGCTTGCAGTCTATAACTTAGGTTTCACTTCAGATTGGTTTGTTTTACGATTTTTTTTTTCCTTATATTGTTTTCTCTTTTTCTATTAAAGAAAGTGTCTGAGATTACAAGAGATCCTGGTTCTCAGTATCAGTGGTCTATGCCTGGTTTGGATTGCCTGTTTTTTTATTTTTCCAGATTTTTAGAGGTACACATGGACTGTATAAGGCCAGCACGCGTGTACACGCCCTCTGACACTATACAAATCACGTGCACACGNATCCTTTCCCTTGACAAGAGTTATACCTCTCAGGATCTTGAATCTCTGTCATAGCAGTCAGTAGCTTAGGTTTTATCTCAGCCATAGCTTTGTTTTTCACTTTAGAAGTTTTCATGAAAATTTTATTTCGTAATTTTTTTAGACAAGTGTGAGAGTCCATTTTCAAGTTGCTAGTGTGTGATTTTTAAAGAGATTCTTTGTGATCTGTGCTTAGGCCATAAGTTTTTCTTGGTTTTGACTTGTTGATATTTTTCCTTTTTTGCTTTGTAAGAATTTCAAATAAAAAAAAATATTTTCTTTCTTTGTTTGGTAGAAAAGTGTTGTGTTGCATTAGTAACCAGAGAAAAGTCTTTTCATTCATAAGTTCTTGGCAGTTTACCTAGATCATAAGTAGCTCGTAGTCGAGTGAAATCTTGCTTTCAGTTTTTTGTTCAAAAATCTTAGAAAAAATTTTAAAATTTGAAAAGTTTTTTAAAAGTAAAGGTTTTTGTTTCTAGTTTTCTATCCATTTTTACTTTCGTTGTTCAAATATCACTAGTTTCACTTTAATAACCTTTGACATAAGACAAGCCATAAAATTAACGCTAAATCTAAAATTCATTAGACTTTTATGTTTGTAGGGTCAATCAACTAGTTCAGGATTAGGGCCTTGAATTAGGTTGGAGAGGAAACTCTTCAAGGCCATTTAACTCAAACATTGGAGTCTGAGTTAGGGAGTGCCAAAGTCCAGTATCATGAAAGTTATCCAGGACACCCCTCTAACACAGGGGATAAACACGAGGTCGCGTGCGGAATGGTAGCGGAGATAACCCCTCCAAAGCTGGACCAATTGTAGTGGAGAACACATATAGAGGGCTTGTCTTGGGATTCCGTCGATTGCATTTGCCAT
>JASDQU011249655.1:35167-54418 GCA_032191745.1 Picea mariana
TCATTTGTCCTTCCACCACCCTGTCGTGGCAGTAGTACTGCCCATCCACACATCATAGGAAGTGAGGCACGATGTCCTCGTACCACTACTCGAGGACTAAATCTCAGAACTCTCTCGAAGAAGAATGATCACAAAACAGTCCCGAACCTGAAGTTCCTCTATTTCCGCAGTCGACAATCTATCAACTGCCTCTTCATGCACTCAAGCAATGTGGTACTCTAGTAAAAAAATTGTGCATTCAAGCACTGGACGACATAGTTCATCTGTGCACAAGAAGCCTGATGCAAGGCCGCAGAACCAGTAATCCGCCCAATGAGCAATACAATTGCTTGCAACGATAAGTCAGTGATCTTGCTTATGGGCACCTGTGAGCTCAATCTGTCTGTCCCAGCCTCACAGTAAAGGGCTATCAATTCCGCTATGTTATGTGGCCCCAAAGGAAACATCCGAAAGTTGACCGGTTCCCCTCTCCTTGAGAGGCCAGTCAAAAAGTATATATCCTCGGTGGTGGGCACCACTGACTGCCCCTCTAACATAAACGCCTATGCATCAGGATGTCAGTAGTCAACTAAGGCATTCAGTAGCCTCGGTTGTGCCCGCATAAAAGGACATAGGAAAAACTTTAACAATCCACATTGCATCAACGTGGCCACAACATTCGAGTCTTCCCCGACCAACTCACTAACTTCTTCATGCTCCCTTTCTCTCCAGTGAACATACATCCTGCAAAAACATCAAAGTTTGGGAGGGTTAGCCCTTGCCTTTTAATTTTTTATTCATTAAGGGAGGTCCACGCGTGCTGTAATGATGACAATCGCGTGTACATGCGTGCAGCCTTTACTCTGCTCGAATGTACACGCGACCTATCCAGAGACCTAGGGCCGACCTTTTAAAGGTCGACACCCCCCCAAAACATGGAACCTAAAGAAAAAATAAAGACGTAAATTGCAAGATAGGTGAGTTTGTACTTACTTGGTCCAGACAGAAGTTCGTTTCATCCACTATAGCTCCCGGAATCACCACTTTTGTCGAAGGGTTTTTTTTGGCTCCAGAGTCAATTTCCAAATCAATAATGGTGATAATGAGCTGCCATCTTCTATTTATAGACTTGTTGACTTCTTTTTGTCATTTTTTGGTCTCCCTTATCATTTTCTTTACACCAAAAAACATTTAGAGTGATTCAGGAGTTGCAGGGGAGGGGTTTGATTAGGTATCGGGGCCTTTTTTGGAGTTTTGGGACACTTTTTACAATTCATGAAAAAAAATATATTTGATGATCAACTTGAGCATATAGGTTAGGTTTCTACCCTGCTTGTTGTATCTCGTTGTCTTTATCCCTTTGCCATAGGATCAATTCCATCAGGTTGCGACACAGAACCATCATTGCTTCTTTAGAAGTGTCGCGAGTTGGTGGTAGAACTTACCAAAACATGGATTCCCTAGGTAGATCCTGGTTTCATTATGGTGTCCATGTTGTCTCTCATCACTGTGGACTCGGGAGTCCTTGTTGTTTTTCCTGAATATGAGTTTGAGCCTCATTTGCATAATTCTTTTTCATTCTTGACCTCACCCTCAGGACTCCTAAAAAACTTAATTGGTCTTCTTTTAAGCCCTTTTTCAGACCCTCTAAACATGAAAAGATTGCCAAGCGATCTTGTGGCCTTTCATGCTCGTTAAACTAAAATTTGAAGTCACGTCTATCCAGTGGTAGTTTACCCCTTTTCGGTCTGGATGGTCAACTGTACGAACAAAGGTATACTTTAAGGAACTTTCATTCTCTAGAAGAGTACCCTCAGGTATAATTTTACCCCTTTTTCGGGCCTGAGGGACTAAATTTACGAAAAAGGAACCCCCACAGAATCCATATTTAAGCTCTTTTCAGAATCCCTAAAATTGAAAAGATCGCTGAGTGACCTTATTCTTTCACACTAGTTAAAATGGTCTAGAAGAACATTCCTGATGGAGTCAATAGTTAAGCTTTTTTCAAACTCCTTAAAAGTGAAAAAAATTATGAGTGATCTTGTCTTTATCACACTCGTTAAAATGGTTTTGAATAGGACGTCTTGTCAATGCTAGTTTACCCCTTTTTTGAACCGACTAGACTACCTTCGAAAAAGGTACCCCAATGGAGTATCCTTTTACATTTTTTCAGACTCTCTAAATATGAAAAACCACCGAGCTTACCTTCTCTGGGCTCGTTAAACTTACATCGAAGGACATTACCATTGTGTGTTTTATTAATCGCATTTGCATACCTGTGTCTTTGGCCTAATGCCAGCTCCATGTTGCTCTCAACTGAACCATCTGAAGCATGCCTTATACGCAATCCCTGTAGCACTTTGCCTCTACGTCTTGACACCTTTGACCACTGGAGGATTTTTCTCAAGTGTCCTTTTCTTGCATATGTTCCTTTTCCCTGAGCATCCTTGTGTTCCATGTGCTTGGAAATAGTACATTTGTGACACTTGATCCTCCTTTGTAACGTAACATTCTTTCATTATTTTTCAAAAATTATTGAAAAAAGACAAAAAAAAATCAAATATACCCCAAAAAGAGGAAGGGAAAAGTATTTTCTTTATTGGCAGCATAATGAGTCGCCCTTGGATAAAGCACATATGTCCATTTGTTCATCAAAACCTGGGATTTTATATGACCTTAGGAAGCTGTTATCGCTACATAGAGCTGTGTCCTCCTCCGTTTGGTTATCCTTCCAAACATATGGAGAGTTTGCATTACCTCTTGCATTGTAAACTTATGTTAATGCCATGTTTCCTGAGTCTCATCAGTTGTCGTGTTGTTGTCCAAGGTAAGTTTTTCACCAAGCCTGAGTTGGCCCCTCTGCAGTTTGTCTCTTTCCCTCATACCCGACCATCCTGAACGTCCAATCAAGTCCTTGCTCGAAATCAATGAAGCTTTCAGTCTGATCATCAAGATTATCTAGTCCATGACCGACGAGCCGTCGAAGACCTCTGGGTAGTGTAGTCATACACTCATATTACACTCCTACCTAAGTTTTGAAGATTTTGAAGTTGTTGCTCGATCTTTGAAGACCTCATCTCCAACCATCAGGTTGTATCAAATTCTAAAATATGGATACTCTATATGTATATCTTTTTGATTTCGAGATGTAGCTCCGCTGTGTATTGTTTGCGACTACTCTTTATATAGTTATATGACATGGATCTACAGTGTATTTGATTGGTATCCATGATTCTATTTTATCCCGAGCATGGGTATGCCCGCCTCGGTGAGACAATTTTTATTTTGCAGACGGCGCCTCCGGTTCCTGATCCTTGGGCTCAATTGTTCAGCACAACAGTGAAGATTGTTAATGTATTTTGGCCATCAGATGCTCTTCTGACCTCACACATTAGGGGGCATATGTTATAACCCTAAATTTCACCATCATGCCATCTTAGATTCCTTCTTTGCCAAAAAAGTATTGAACAACTCTTTAAAAGACCTCTTTTATAAAGGCCCACGTGCCCTACTCCATTACTGCACGTGTGTACACACTAGCTGACCTAAAACATCCCGCGTGTACCTACAAAAGCATGAAAAAAGGAAAGTTGTCGACGGAACACACAACTTTGGGTGCGTTAACTAAACCTTCTGGCCATGCATGGCCAAGTGTTCGACCAAATACCTAGCTCCTTCTAGCCTATAAAAGAAGGGGTAGGGGTACCATTTGGAAGGAGGAGAATAATAGTAAAGAAACTCTACTCAAATTCATATTCCCATTGTCCCAACCCTTTAGCCATTAGTGTGCAAGGAGCAATACAGAGAAAAGAAGTTGGAGGACATTTGAAGAGGATCCTAGGATCAGGTTCGTGGAGCAGTGGTCGGTCTCGACGTTGTAAGTTGATTCATTCAAAGTAATAAACAAATGCTTTTCTCGTCCCAATTTATGAGTTCTTCATAGTTTGTAAAATACATGTTTGAATCTCTAACCTATTAGTCTGTAGGTAAAATGCATGTGTAGTTTGTTGCTTGTTTTGTATGCAAGTTAGCCTTGGGAGGAGAACTGCTAACAAGTGATTAAGTGTGAAGAAGGATCGACATCGAACACCTAGAACAAGGTATGTTGGTCTAACCATGTATTTGATGAAAAGAAATGGGGATTAAGTATGGGGATGAAGGTAGAAAGTAGATTTCTTTTGGTCATATCTGCATGAAAAATATAACCCTAATTGCTAGTCCATAGGGGGATTTCCCACCACAACATTCAACTCCATGGAGGTCTGAACTGATCATCTCCCCATGTGTACCTATCCAAAATGGTACTTGTCCGTCAGGCATGGTCCTGCACATCAACAGCTACGCCCTCCAGAGGCTCATAAGTCACAGATATCATAGCAATGTCAATCACATCTCATCGTCAATATTATTAAACATGTGCATAAAACCCCTACTATCTCAGTTAAAATATCAAAGACATTATACAAGCCTGAAATACAAGTTTGGGGAAAGTGACAGGGCGTCCTATTGGGCTAGTGTCCACTGGAAAAAGAAAGTTCCCGGAAAAGACTTCATCTAAGCCATGTAAGTGGGTGATGTGGATAAGGGATGTCCTAACAATGGGTGCAGTGAAGCAGGGGAATGCAAAGTTTTACCTGTGGGTGCCTTTGTAGAAGGCGAGTTGCACATGTCTTGGATGCAATTTTTTTCCAAGCCCAATTGATGTCTTTTATTCTTTATTCTTATTTCTTTTTCTTCAAGAAGCTAATCAGGGGACACTGCCCTGGCATGGTGACTAGTGGTGGCAACGTTACCCACAAGTACTTTCACAGAAATGAGAAGGTTGGCTCGTGATGAGACCCCCTTTCTCTTGTCCATGCAACCAAGAGTCACTACCCTAGCGTGGTAACGAGCTGCTAGTAGTGTCATACTGCTAGATACCCATGGAACTAATAGGTTGGCTCGTGATGAGACCCCCTATCCTATGACTAGGTCTTGTTTTATTATTTTATTCGGGTCCCTCTTGTTTCTTGCTGAGAATCTTTTTACTGCTTTCTCGGGGATCCTTGGGCAAAGCATCTCAAAGTTTTATTTTTAGGCTTTATTATTTTCCCAGCTTGCTTTTACCTTCTAGGAATTTAGCCCCTTCTTCCCACAAGGTAAGTTGCAACCCTCAAATGATAGGTCAACCCAGTGCCCAGACAAGTGTAGTGGGATACATGAGCAAGAAGAAGATGAAAAAGTGGTGCTATGACGAGAGCGAACGATGGCTTTTAAGAAATCCCCCCAGTGGCAAACCAAAACCTATGGACATAGGCTTACTAGGGAATCTTGTCATTCCCCCCAGACATGGTCAAGTGAGCAAGTATAAGATCCAAGCATTTTTTAGAAAAAAAAGGAATTAAATGCACATACTCAAAGGTTTTTATGATCATAGTGACACATACCATGATACCCGAACTCATTACCTCATGGAGCAAGAACCATCTCTGAGACAAGACCAAGCTGATGGTGATGGATGTTGCTGCTGCTGGCAAGGTAGAGGCGCTAAAAGGGAGAAAAGATGGGCCCTCCAGGGCCATGCTAAAAGTCGATCTGTCTCTCGATACTCCATGTCTAGGACTTGTGGGCCTTGAGACACAATCTCCTAGCTATCCCTAAAATTGGGGGATAACAAAACCCAACATTTTTCTCTTGAGGCTAAAACGTCACACTTGAGGAGCTTGAAATCACCCTAGGGCTAGGGTTTTGGTGTTGAAGGTTTTGACGATGGATACTTGCCACGTTTTGATGGGCGAAGACTTGGCTTGAAGGAGGAAACCCTAGTGCATGAGAGGGAGGCCCTAGAAGGCCCAAGAACTTCCATTCTTTACTCCAACGACTTGCAAAAAAGTGTCAAAACATCACCTCTTAGAGGGTTGAAGTCATCTTAGGGTTTCTTATGTGCATTTTTTATAATTAAACTTGAATTGAGTATGTGTTATCACACAATTTTTTCTTTACCAAAATCCCAAGGCAAGTGGATACAAAATTGGCATAACTGGGAATAACCTATCACTGTCACCTTAATAGGGGATCCCTTTCTATTTAGGAGTATGTTAAGACTACCCCAGGGGAGACGTCCCTGGTGACCTGGGGGTTTGAGAAGGCTAAGGAAAGTAATCACAATGAAATCCTCCCCCTCTCAGAGATCACTCAAATCAAAGGTTTCTTTATGTCTTATAAAGATGAAGCAAATGGATAATATTGTGTACCTGCCCAGAAACAAGACAACAAGGAAAACGGGGGCACTTTCCAAGTACCAAATGATTGTTAGTGCTTCATAAGACAATAAACCTTCATAAAGTAAGATAGTTGATATGGATTTGTAACAATGCAACAGTTTATAACAACAATTAATATTTTATAACAGCCACAAGATATATGCCTTGAAATTGCTTGAAAAAGACAAGATGACGTAACTTTGACTAGGAAAATTGATAATAAATTGTCGCAAGCAAAGTTGGCAATGTTTAGCTAGATTTTAATATCACTTTTGCAGAGAATTTTCTACAGTTATATGGTTGTTGCAATCTTTTGCAACAAAAACAAATTCTAATTGTCAAAAGTGCAAGAAAACAACATACAAAGTTAGCACTACCTAGTAGATTTACTGGCAATTATCACAATTGATTTTTGAATGGTTTTAGTGCAAGTTATTTAGGGAAATGTATCAAATAAATATATGTTTTTATGGCTGTAGAAATGTTTTTCCATAGCAACAAGTTAGCTTGGGAGTTAGTCTAGTTTAGGGTTAGCAAATGTTAATGAAAGCTTCAAGGATATAAGTATGAGTGTTTGTTTGATCAATCAACACTTGTAGATGGTAGTCTAGTGCCTTTCTAGGGTAAATGCAGTCATTAATGGCAGCAACAAATCTTGGAGGAAAAAATAGCAATGATAATGATATGTCAAAGGGATGGAGAGGATAAGTGTAACACCATGTTTCCCCCAATTTGTAATTAATCATAAAATAGGAATTACCATGCTAATGCATGAGGAAAATGTAAATGTATTATTGTTTGAGTTTCCAATAACTGACTATGGGGGTGAAGCCTTGAAAGTACTAGCCATGATATTACTAGAGGAAGAATGTGAAAACTATAAGAGAGGGTTCATATACCAAATAACCCCAAAATCTCCCTTGATAAGGATGACAAAACTCCTTTGAATCCCAAGGAAAGAAAATCAGTCAATGAAGAAAGGACGGTGGTTGAATCACCAACCACCCCCATGAATGGAAACATGGGCTGTCAGCCCAAAGTACTGCAGGGACCTGCAGACTTGAGTTTCGTTCTGACAGAAGGAACGGGATGGGTTGGCAACCCTTCCCAGGTAAGAGGAACACACACGGGATAGAGAGACAACAGACAAGGGCGAGATCTAGCAAGGGAGAAGCGCGAAGCTCTCCAGAAAATCACGAATGGAAGGTCACGAGCTTGATGCTAGAGAGCATATGAGAAACCTCGTCGAGGACACAAATGAGTGAAAAAGCTCTGAGTTGCAGAAAATAGGACCGAAACAAAAACTAAAATAGAGAGAGAACCCTTGAGACATGGGAGATTTCCCTGGTTATATCATGGTTTGACACGGGGGTGGCCAGAGAGATAATATTGAATGCCTCTGAGCCTATGGTTGGGTGGAAGGATGAACACCTATAGTCAGTTGGTTGGCGACAACCTGTAATAGATAAGCATTTCCTTACTCTGTGTAATTTAGCTAAGAATTGGGCATAAATTTGGTTATACTGTGTATGTTTCAAGAATTATGCTTGATTTCTGAATGGATAGACTGTGTCTCTTTCCTTACTGCTTGGCTGTATGATTAGGTCAGTAAGATATTATATGGATAGGATGTGTTTGGTACTCGTAAATGCTCGTGTCCTATGGCGGCTTGAGTTAGAGCCATGAACTATGAGTTCGATGACCTTAGACATAGTCTCATGTACACATGCCAACCCTTCTAGTCGTCTAGAGTCCCTTGGAGGATGAATTCTGTTAAGCTCAGGAGAGGAAGTGTAGTTATGCATAGACTGCCTTCAAGGCAAGTAGAGACTGAGACTCACTAAAGTCCTAGACTTGATGATTGATCACAAGGGGTGCGCGGAAGACCCTTCTAAGAGTCAAGCTCAGGAGAAAGAGAACAAAGCTCTTAATTCCTTCATAGCTGAGAAAGCTCAGGAGGGACAACACTTTTTGTAAGTGCTGATGAGACCCAATAGCCGACTTGCAGTAAAATATCGAAGGCTGAGACCTTTGAGACTTTGAAATCTTCCAAGGAGAAAGGAAGAAAGCGTGAGTTTAGAGAGGAGCTATAGCTATCATTAGATCTCGCGTGGATAGCCGATAGCCATCGGATTCCAGGAGAAGTTGCACGAGGTCTAAGCCTCGCATACACAAAGGTGAGGACTCGTCAAAGTCCTTAGAAGATCAGGACCATCCATCTCAAAGGACACGTGGCAGAGATCTGAACCCATCGGGGTTTTAGATACCAGAAGGTTGAAGGACTAAAATCATGGAGTCGTTGCATCGCGAACCTCTGGTCCGCAAAATCCCAATACGGGAGTGGATCCATCAAAATTCGGTATTTCGGTTATTCTGAGTTCAGGATGTAGAGGAGGTTGTGGTCTTGGTATAGAGAGTTTCAAACTCTCGATACACGAAACAACGAAATAGGATAGCATGAGTAAAGTTTGATGTTTCAACGTTTCAGCACCTAGGAAAACCCAAGGATCAGTTTCCTTCTATTCACCAGACGTGAAATCCCAACTTGCGAAACCCCGAAATAGTATAGCAGGATTAGAGTTCAGTGTGTCAGAGTTTCAGCTCCCGGGAAACCCAGGTGCGAGACTTCCTGTCATCACATATCGCGAAATCCCGATTTATGAAACCCCAAAATGAGCTTAGCGATGAATACAGGCTTCAGAGTTTCGGCTCCTGGGAAACCCAGGTGCAAGACTTCCTGTCGTCGCATATCGCGAAATCCTGACTAGCGAAACCCTGAACTGAGCTTGGGGGATATAAGGTTTTCGGTGTTTTGGCACCCGAAAAACTGAAGGGTATGAACCCCTCGTCTTCATGTATTGCGAAAACCCGGTATGCAAAACCACGAAAGGTGCACGCGGTGGAGGTTTTGGGGAAATCCCTGAAAGGAGAATTCAGTAATTTGATTACCGAGAGATCAAGAGGTAAGAGTTCTGAACTCTTGACCCATAAAAACCCTGAAATCCATCTGTGTCATTGGATCAGGAGAGGTTGTGAGCCATTGATCTCAGGAGAAGGAGGAACGGAATTTTGGTACTTCGGTACTTCAGATACAGGAAGTATGAGAGAACAAGGAATTGGAGCAACAAGATTCGCAAAATCCCGAAAGAGTTTGGAGGAGTAATATCGGGTCATGGAATAGGGACAGGTCTCGGCATACCAAGGTTCAGGATTTCGAGAGTTTCGAGGACAAGGAACCGGGGCGCTTTGCGTTGAAACTCCCGAAGTCGCGAAATGCGATGTATTGTTGGAGTGGAGTTTCAGTCTCAAGATTTCAGTACTTCGACATTTTGGGTTTGCAGACGCCTAGTTTGTTTGACCTGTGGTCATAATCAACGATCACATGGAGGTGGAAAAAGGAAGAACTAGCCTGCACTAGGCCCCCATAGCTTTTCGGGGACTCTTCCCCTTTAAGGAAGAGGTGAAAATTTTTTATTATGCCGTAGCGGGTGTGTGACAATAAGAAAGGTGTTGGTATCCCAAGGCCTAAAAAATCCACCTCCAAGAGAAAATTGCTAGAAAGTAATAATGGTTAGGCCCTAGCAATTTCTCCTTTCCTTGAAAAAATTGTAATAAAATATGCATTTGGGCATGGAAGTAGGGTTATTAGAATGCTACAATGGTAGGGCTCTAGTATCTACTTCAAGATAGGTGCCTTTTAAGAAATTTTAGCACATGGAAGCCTATAGGAAAAAAGATAATAACACATGTCTTTCCCCTAGGGTTTCAAGCAAGAAATTTCATAATCTTAGACATGAAATAAGTAAAGTTAACCATAAGCATTCATTCACAATAAAGAAATGAATATTTTCCACTCACTTCACCAAGAATAATCAAGCAAATCACTCTAGTTGAAGATCTTCCACATGTAAATTGCCAAAATACACCAATAAATGTCTCCAAGAAGTGCGCACCACTAATTTCATCCAAGAAACCTTAAAGAAAGCCAAATTTCAGACCACCACTAGTGTGATGAGTGAATGATGAAAAAATATACGAGTTTTATATCTCATTTATACAATATCAATGACCTTTAATTATCTTTTAGGTCACAAAAGGCCGTCATGGCCAGTTTACATCAAAAATCCAGTTTTTTACATAAACTCAAATATTGAAACCCTAATTTCACTTTAGGGATGATGTCATGCCCCTCTAGGGTGACATTATACCCATAACTTGGAACGCTAGGCCTCAAATGCAAAACTATGGGCCTCCAAAGGCCTCAAATGTTGCCACACGTGCCAACTAGCACCAAATCATTCTCATAAATGCCAACTAGCACATGATGTCAAGGGCCTTCAAGGGCCAATTTCATGGTGGAAGGACAAGACCCCCCGAGTCTAGGCCTACTAGAGTGTCTCAAGGAAAACACCCTTCTTTCTTTCTGGTGCCATCCTCTGGTGTCTCTCTACCCCTAGTTCGGGTCACAACATCCATCTAGTGGGCTTTTATCCCCATGGAGGTCCGAGCTAATCATCTCCCCATATGTACTTGTCCACTCGGCATGGTCCTAAAACAACAACAAGTATGCCCTCCATGGTCTCATAAGTCACAGGGATCATAGAAATGTCAGTCACATCCAATTATCAAACTACCCAAATATGTGCATCAAACCCCCTTTATCCAGACAATTTCTCAAAGACGTTATGTAGTTTAATAAGTCATGTTTGGAGAGGGTCTCAGGGTGTCCTACTGGGCTAATCCTCCTCAATTTCGGGGTGTTTACCAAGTGAAGACCAATATAGATCATGTAAGTGTGTGAAATGGTGCATGGGGAATGTTTGAGAAATGGGTGTAGCGATAACAGGGAAATGTAGGTCTTTCTTGTGGGTACCTCTGTAGAGGGTGAATTGCACCTTGCCATGGATTCCAATGTTTCCTAGCCCATTAAACCTTTTATTCTTTGTCTTATTTATTTTTATTTTCAAGAGAATAGCTGGGGGACATTGTCCTAGCGTGGTAACCAATGGTGACAGCGTTACCCACAAACACTTCACGGAAATGAGAAGGTTGGCTTGTGATGAGACCCCCTTTCTCTTGGCTATGCCACCAAGAGCCACTACCCTGGTTTGGTGACCAGATATATGGTAGTGTCATACCACTACATGCCCATGGACCTAATAGGTCGGCTCATGATGAGACCTCCCATCTACCAACTAGACCTTGAGTTTTATTTTAACTTACGGGTCCCCTTTTCTTACTGAGAAGACTTTTATTGCTTTCTCGGGAATCCATGGGTGAAGCATCTCAAAGGTTTTATATTGGATTTTAACTCTTGCCAACTACTTTTACCCTTTGGGCCTTTAGCCCCTTCTTCCCACAAGGAAAGGTACAACCCTTACTAGTGTGGCAAACCCAATGCCCGAACCAAGGTAGGGGAAGATGAGAGGGATAATGAAAAATGGTAAGTATGGAAGGAATGGACGATGGCCTTTCATAGACCCGCCTAGTGGCAACTCATCCTAAAGGGAACCAACTTACTAGGGAATTTTTTCACCCCCCCTAGGTATGAACAAGTTAAAGAGCATAATTTCCAAGAAAACGTTATGAAAATAAAGGAGAGTTCAGTGCAAAATATTCAAATGCTTTGAAAATCACAGTGACACATACCATGATACCCAGACTCATTACCTCATGGAGCAAGGCCCACTGCTACTTCAATATCAGGCCGATGGGATGGATTTTTCTACTGTTGATGGATGGGATGCACTGAAGAAAATATGGGCCCTCTGGGGCCAATATCAAGTCGTATGGCTCTTTGTTGACCACTTATTTCAACTAGGGGGTCAAATCCATGTACCATGAAGATATGCACCTGGTGGTGCTAGTAAGTTGATGACTTGTTGGTTCTACAAGGCATTTTTGGCCTTCAACACTTCTTTTTGTAATTGGAATTTTTGCTCCCCTGCGTGGGATTAAATGGAAAATTTCCAGATCTGAAATATTCACATAAAACCCTTAGGTAACTTGCAAATATTTTGAGAAAAACTACAAAAATAGAGCGGATGTGAGTAGATCTAGATGGTAAAACAAAATACTTTGCAATACCCAAATAAACAATTCACTAGATCTATGATAATACTACCACAAAACTACCCAAGAAAAATACTTTACTTGGAGTTCCTACACTAGATCTATAACTAAGGCATGCATAAGAAATAAAATAAAACAAGATCACCTCAATAGTAGATGGCACCAAGAAGACTCTCAACACCATGGATCCTCCAAAGATTTCTTTATTCAATAGAAGCAAGCTTGAGAAAATACTTGCCACAAGCTTGAGGACAAAGAATGAGAACAAGAAAGAGAGAGAGAGAGAGGTGTGGGAGAGATTTTGGCATAGTAACAATAACTAAGAGTAAATATGTAATGAGGGGGGGTGAGGATTATTTTATACTTGGGAGAGGAGAGAGACCCCTCTTGGATGAGTTACAAGTGTCACACATCCAAGAGAAATAGACAAAGTCAAGGAAGAGTCACTTTTAGGGTTTTGGTAGTGAGTTAGGGTTTGAGACATGAGGTGTAAAGAGGGAAAACACATTTTCCTATGGTCAAACATTAATTTAAACACCAAGGAGGGAGAATTTAGGGTTTAGGTGGTTTTTTTTCACTTAAACTTTTTAATTCCCACATGTAAATTAGCAAGGGAACACCACTTTAAGTTGTTGGCTAAGTAAGGGGGGGTTCTTTAAGTGGAAAATTACTTTTCCAACTTAGGAAAAAGATTAGGAAACCTTTCCCACTCTCTCTCAAACCTTTTTGCTTATTTTTTACAAAAAAATGACATTTTGACTTTGTCAATTTAAGCAATTAAATTGTTGACTCTAGACTGACTTGGACTCCTCATGGACAAAGACCTAGAAAAACTTGTCCAATTGAGCTGAAACTTGGTCCAAGGGTATATGGGGTCTCATTCCATTTATTTTGAGTACTCACACCCCTATCAAAAATACCAAGGACCTAGTTTTTACATTTTTACATAAAAAATAATTAAAATTACCATTAACTAGGTAATTTTAAAAAATTAAAAAAGAACTACTTAGACTCGACAGAATTCTGCAAGACTCTAGGAGATGTCTAGCATGGTCATTTACAATGTTCCTAGACCCTAGTCACCCAATGGGCTTGATCATTAAAACACCTTTCACCACTTTGGAGGATTATTCTGGGAGTGAAAAACTCAAGGGTAATTCAAAAGGCTGCTTAGGCCAAATTAATTACCTGAGGAAAAAAAAAACTCGATGAAAGGACTTCTCTAATGATGAAGTCCTAGGAAAATAACCTACAATATGATCCCTTGTAATGTCCCCACTTTGGGACATCATGGTATTACAGAGTATTATGATGACCAAAGTAGCCAGATGGGGTCTGGCTTGCATCACTCATCTTATTTCATCATTATGATCCATTCCACATAGCTTGGCTTTGGTTCCATTGCATTCCGACGATTTCCATGATTTTGAGTTATTTTTGGCTATAGGTTAATTAATTGCACTAAGGAGGTCATATTGGGCATAATACTTGGAGGAACCTCTTAGTGTAATAGCTCATTGGAATCGGGAGGAACCACACTACAAGATAGAATGATGAAAAGTGACTTTCAGTAGCTAGGGAAGCCACAAGGAGAGATAAGGTGCATTTTAGAGGTAAAAGAGTTAATTAATCAATTAAAGTGATTTAATTAATTAATTAATAATTAATAAAGCAAAAGTCACTTTGGAGGGACAAGGTGAGAAGGAAGGATAAAAGAGAGGCCAGGGCCTCTATTCTTGGAGGGATATGGATTATCAGTTTTGATGTTTGGCTTCTAGCTAGTGAGCCCATGCCTTAGGGGTTTTGAGGGTTTTGACTTACCAAACCCTAGAGATTATATCGGTGGTGAAAGATCCCACCCAACCTGATCCAAGCTTGTTCACAAAGGTGAAGCATCCCTTCCTCACCATTCTACATCAGATCTACCTAGTTAAGGAGAAGTTTACATCTAGCCATAGGTACAGAAAGAGAGAGGGTGCACCATTGTGGGTTTCCAGCAAAGGGGGGCACACCATCTTGGAGGTTTTAGTTCGATCTGGAGGAAGCAGGGGTATTTTGGAAATCTAGCACCTGGGTTCTCTTCGGAGGGTCCCTAACATCATTCTTGGTCTATTCCAGAGGAGTTTATCCTTGCAGTTTATTTCTGTGAGCTTGGAACGCATTAGGGAGGAAGAGGAAACTCTGCAGAAAGGTATTTTCAGTGTTTGAAGGATCAAATCTTCATAGATTGGTTTGAGATTTCAGTATCATGGTAGCAGTGGCCCGATCTATGATCTGACAGAGTTTGGTAGCATTTGGAGGTCCCCAGAGGGGAAAACGTACCCTTTTGACTTTATCAAACTAGAGAGGGCGCAACCCAGATTAGGGATCCTGTCATTTGGAGGGTCGGTTATTTATTGTGTGGTCTGAGACTTTGCTAGGGGGTTTCCCTTATCCCGATCTATAGTTTGGCACCTTTCTCAGGGGATTTGACAGCCTATTACTTGGAGGCCTAATTTTTGGGTCTTCATTCATCTAGGAGGGCGCAAGCCAACTTGGGGTTTGCTCAGTTGAGTGGTCATAACTTCAAAATTTAGCTTGATACTTCACCAGTGGTTCGGTCATGGCCCGATATACACTTCCAACCATTTTGAGAGTGTTTTGGGGCCTTTAGCAAAGAGGTCGAATTGTTGGGTGTATTCAACTTTCCAGTAGGGCATATTTTATCCAGTCTGAGGTTTGGCACTCCAAAGGGCAGAGGTCTTGTCTTGTTATTCATCTATTGTAGCCATGTGGCCTTGGAGACTTGTATCTTCTTGATCTTTCTTGAGGGTTATCTGCATATTGCTTCTAGCTATTAGCTATATTGTATCAGATCTGCAGATCCATTGTATCAGGGTCTTCTTCTATTATGAATAATATCAGATCTAAGGTATTTTTGGGTTATCTCTTGTATTCTTGATATTGCATCTTGTTGAGGTATGTTCCATTGCTACATTTATTTGATTATTTCTGCAAACACACATAACAACCATCAGTATAAACCCTAGTGCAACCTAAAAGACCAAATGAACAAAGTGTTAGACGAAATGCCACAACTAGAAAACAATTAAAAATTCATGGAAAACGAAATGTTCTTGGAATATTGGCTTGGGAACATTACATCCATGCAAACCCATTACATTATTATCCTATGCAGGGGAGCAAAAATTCCAATTACAAAAAGAAGTGCCGGGGGGGAAATTGCCTTATAGAGCTAGTAAGTCTTCAACTTGGTTGCACCATCAGGTACATAGCTTCATGGCACATGGAGTTGACCCCCTAATTGAAATAGGTGGTAAACATACCCCATCTCCAAAAATTATGTGGCCCAAGAGTTTCCCTTCTGTTATCCCAAAAAATGACATAGCAGGATTCAAAGAAATCCCAAACTCCCTACATCTTTCAAAAACCTGTTTTAAGTGGCCAATATGACTCTTCCCATCCTTAGAAAACACTGTTAAATCATCTTAATAAATTTCAATGATCTTTCCAATTAAACCCCTAAAGGCAGTCCATAGCTCTTTGAAAGGTAGCTCCAGCATTAGATATGCCTATCTTCTTCCTTGACCCTGATCTGATTATATCCTGAAAACCCATCAAGCATTGAAATCATTCCTGATCCTGTTACCCTTTGTAGCAATGTTTCCATTTTGTTGAGGGGATAGTTATCCTTTGTGCGTGCAATGTTCAAGTTTTTGAAATCTATACATAGCCTAATTTGACAATTCTTCTTTCTAGCTACCACCAAATTTGAACACCATGAAGAATGTCTAGTTTGGGCTATTATTCCTGCTGCTAACATTTTCTGTAACTCCTTTTGGACCAAAGGAGCTAATTTGGGGTTTATCTGTCTCAACTTTTTTCTAAAGAGATTAGACTCTTCCTTCAAATGAATGACATGTTGAATCACATCTTCCCTATAGACCTTAATTTCATCATAAGTGAGAGCCAAAAGTTAATTTATTATGTTTGGAACAAGCATTGGAAATCAATGAGTGCTTCTTCTGCAAGAATTTCAAGAAAAACACAAGGATTTCTTCTTGTAGTATACTTGAAAAATTTGTTCAATGGAGTCACCACTTGGAAAGGAAGCAAACAAAAACAACAAATGCAAGTTCAAAGAATTTTTAGTTCTAAAAAAAATTAAAAATTAGTTGTTTTGACCAAGGATAAATGACTTATCCCTGGCAACGACGCCAAAGATGTTGCCGTCCTAATACACAATTGTAAATGTGAGATAAGTCTGGCTCACTTAGTGTGTCCTTCGAGGCACAATGCCTAGGTTCACAGCCCATGCTGTCACTTTGACCAGAACCTATTCCGTCTAGGCTCACTCCTAGGGAAGCCAAGGGGGGTAGTCCCCGGTTTCTAGATTAGTTTTAGAGGTAAGTTCTAGGAGTTGATTTTAGTTTGTTAAGGTTTTGGGGGGGTTCTAACCTAAGATGCTCAGGCAGCAATGCAAGATGCAAGGTTAGTATGTTAAGCCAACCTTTTCCTAGGGAAACTAAGACTAGTGCCTAAGATTGGGCAAGGGGTCAACTAAATTAAAGGGTTTTTCGTTACAAAATAATTACAAGTTACTTACAAAAGAATAATTATTTTACAACAAGATTAGCTACAAGTAATTACAAATAAGAATGCTAGAGATACAACAAGCAAGCTAACCACTTTTAAGTATTTGTGTGTAGGATATAAGGAGATCAAACCATCATCACATTTATGAGATTATCATCAACACATCATTGTCATCAACACATCATTATCATCAACACATCAACAAAGAAAATTTAGAGATTTTAAGCAAAAGTGTTATAAGGATGATGAAGATTACCCACTCTTAGTTATTAAACCCACAAAGTATTTAGATGATTAAGCCCAAGGTTGGATTATTAAAGGTTTCTCAAGATTATCAAGTTTTGATTACCTTTATTAAGGTTTTCACCAAAGCCTCCTCCTCCTATTGCCAAATGGCTACTGGATGCTCAAGATAGTATAGCAATGAGGCTAACCCTAGCTGTCACAGTCAGCCCAAAGCATTGAGTTTTTATGGAAAGGACACTCCTTCGTGCCACGAGACCATCCTCGACCACTCACCACCTATTTCCCTCCTCAATACATGTTTTAGATGGTGAATATGGTGGTCTAAGGTACCCTAGAAAGTCTATTAAGTTAATATATGAATTAGGTAGACTTTTAGGTGTGTTTTAGAGTGTTTTAAAGATTTTATGACACTTTTAAAATGTGATTTAGTGCTATGGCCGAAACTTACTTCAGCTTAAATGTGTTTCTTAAGCTTATGAAATGAAAAGGGATTAACACATATATGCTATGTGAGAGAAAATCACCAAATGCACAAATAGATAGCTTGCAAAGTAAAGAAGCAAAATGTAAGGGCAAGAACAACTTGCCAACAAGAAGAAGAAGAGAACCACACTTATCTTTATATGATTTATAACATTTAGATCCAAGCACAAGTGTGAGGAAGAAAATTTAAGTGTTTGCCTACACTATTAACTTAACCATGAAGTTACTTCCAATATGTGGCAAGTGGCCTTAATAGATCATAACATGAAAGAAAAAAACACCATTCACTTATTGAAGCGCTTAAGCATTTAGGGTTTTAGATCTAAGCATCTAAGATAAAGATTAAACTTTGAAGAGCTTAAGCATGCAAATAGATCTAGCTAAGTTGATTATGCCCGATAGGCTTAAACTAGAGATTGATTATGTGTGAGATCTAGATCTATAATATATCAAAACATTAAACACTTAGATCAATAACACATATTAAACCCTAACCTTACCTTTGGGGTATTCCTCTCCCAATAGGTAGGCAATTATTAGACTTAGAGAATGCTTGAAAGAGAAAGTGAAATAAGAAAGAGGAAGAAGAAAGAGAGAGAGGCAATCAAGAGAAAGAAGAAAGTGAGGCAAGCAAGAAAGGGAAGAAAGAAGCTCACTAACCCCACGTCCTAGCTTAGGAAAGTGAATTTGAGATGAAAAAATCTAAGCTAGATCTAGATCCAAGCTTACACGTGGGAGGTAGGCCGTACCAATCCTTCTCCCAAGCTATAAGCTACTAAAATCAGCAATAAATGAAGGAGAATAAGCACAAGAAGCTAGAGAAAGAGGAAGAAGGTTGAGAAATAGATACCCATCCCTTTGGGGGGTCTTTGAGTGTTGTGTAGATGCCTTTGGGTAGCCAAAACCCCTCTCAACCAGATCTGAACCTGCAAAAACCAACAAGGTATCCTTGCTGGAAATGCTACACACAACAAGCAAAGTGAAGAAAAACTTTTGCCTTTTTAGGGAAAAAAATTTTCTTAAGAAAAATTGATAAATTTTGATATAAATGACCTATCTTGCTAAGTTAAACTAGATGAAATATATGTGAAAGTGAACAACAAATAGAAGAAGAGTAAAGGGTGAGAAAACTTGAAGTTTGTATGTGTTTCAAGGAAAGAATCTTCCTTGGTGCATTCCCAATGAAACCCTTGAAGCTAAACCTGCAAAACTTGAAAAGTGATGTGCATACAAGATATAATATGTTTCATATGCTAATCATATGACATTTCAATCCTATGTAGAAAAACAAGATATATATATCTACAAGCATGTGCATTATTAGATCTACCCAAGTAACATTTTACCTAAGATCCAATGTGTGCAATCACCAAACAAATTTGAACAACTTGACCTCATGTGTATGGCAAGAAAAAGCATGTGCATAAATCTTCCAATAGTCCTCCAAAGTTTTCTCTTTATTACTCAAGAAGAGGATCTTGGAGAAAACTATCTCCAAAACCCTAAGAGCTAGAGAATGGAAAATGTGGAAAGAAAAAGAGAGAGAAAGAGAGTGAGAAATCAAGTATCATAACATTAGCTCAAGATATCATGAGTTGAGAGTGAGGAAAGAGATCTATTTATACTTGGAGAG
>JASDQU011249656.1:1270-18410 GCA_032191745.1 Picea mariana
CAGCATTAGAACAATGAGTGTTTACATCATGAACCTCTGTATGATTAACATGACCATGAGAAGAATAAAGTATGAAAATATGAAGAAAGTCTTGAAACCTTGAATAACCCTCCACATATTGTAGACATAAAGATTGAGATGATGCACATGTTTGAAAAAGTAAGTGCTTGACATCGCCATTTCCAACCCCTCATGTTTAATCCTTAATGTTGTTGAAGAAACAAAATAAATTTCATGGAACTAAAAACATTAAATTGTTGCTGAATCTATGCCCTCTAATCGACAAAGTGAAGATTGGAATTTATGTCAACATTATAACAATGAGTGTTTATATCATGGACCTCTATATGGATTAACATGACCATGTGATCCTTAAAACTTATTATTGCATCTTCCCAAAAATTTATTTTTGCATGTTGCACCAAGTTTAAAGTTTGCATATTGCTTGGAAAAAGATGCTTGCCACATGTCACATGTCACAAGACTTTCAAAGTTGCATATATCATGTCACAAGATTTTGGAAGTTGCATATTGCATATTCAAGTTCTATTTGTTTCCTAGACTCCATATCCCAAGCACAAGGAACCAGGTCTTGCTTGCATTCTCGCGTATTGAATCAAGGAGTATTGAATCAATATATACCAAGTCTTATAAGAGAAGTTGAAATTATCATTAAGTGTATAACAAAATTACATTCACAGATATATACAACCCATAGAAATATCCTTGTATATATTATCAGATGAAAAAGTACCCATAATGTCAATGCATTATATGCATCATTACATGTTCAACTATATAATGTACATATAACTGTCTTATAAAATTATTGCATGACATCATGAATTTCTTTTAGTCTTCTTTTGTGCTTTCTCGGCCTTAAGTAATTCATCCATCTCCATGTCTTTGTTTACTGGGTGCTCTTCAACAGCTGATGTTGTTTCAGTCCTTTCATGCCGAGTACGTCTAGTCTCGTACCCATGGCGTGGATGCTGCAGTGAGGGACCATCACCTACAAAAATCAAGAATATTAAATTTATATGGCCAATTTTTAAATATCATTGAAGTAGTTCATTAATATTAAAAACAAACTCTGTAATGTAATTATTTACCTGGTCCTCTAGTTGGCACCGTTGGAATGGTTGTCGGCCTGTTCACATGATCTTCAGGTCGAGGAGGATCAACTATGACATTCTCTGCCATTGAAACATCAAAATTTATAAGTACAGAATTATTAAGTATATGATTAATATATAAACATTTTACCGTTGTGGGCCTCAGTCACAAGAACATATTGGGGTTGCACCTCACTAGGATGGGGATGCTGGGGAGCACCATGATCTTCTAGCTATGTTGCACTATCAACGCTCTGTTGTCCAACACTAATGGTTTCATTGATAGTGTTTCTCCCCTGATTAAAACAAAGTAAGACATTAAATTATGGATGATATCAAACATTTACGTATTTTATAAGTAGTTAAAGGTTAATGTGGACTGATTTTTGTTTACCTTATCTCGCAAATTGGATCTTGGGGTTTTCCCCATGCTTTTCCTACGATCATCAACGGCTTTATAACCGTACTTGTAACCAAGTTGGAGGTCTTCCTCTGTGGTTTCAGTTCCGAAGTCGTCACTCTGCATTGCATAAGGGTATGGTTTTTTAATGTTTTTTGCTGCAATTACCTGAAAGTTGTAAGGTGATACAAATAATATTCTTAAGATGTTTGGGTACTTACGATTCGTGACTGTAACCTCGAGTAGCCGCCTTGGCCTAGCTTGTGTTGGCCATGTTTGGAAATCCTTACTTTGGTTGCCTTCGAAGTGTCAGTCAACCTATCATCAAAGTATGTTATATATAACCTCACTTTTATTTAGATCTAAAGAAAAATAAAGCTGGTATTGAAATCAAAATATTGTAATTTACCTTGGTGTACCAGTTATTTGTTCTCCTAATTTTTCAAAATATTCTCTTTTGCATCATCAATGATCGCCTTCCACTCCCTCTCTGGAATTGAGGGAGGACGCTCATACCTAGGATTTCTTGCCAAGCTTCATCTATAAACATCCTGCGTATATTTTAAATATTCACCCACTGCAAAGGTGACCACTTTTTTATTGAATGTGTCTACTCCAAAGAGGCCTTCAAGATAATCCATAAGTTCCTTTTTGAGGTTGGAATTCTGGAAATTCCACCTCATGCGTAACGTTTCCCCAAAAATCAACAAGGCCTTTCTCTCTAGGTGCCTATAAAAATGTCGTTTCCTACACACAAAAAGATATGATCATTAATTTAAAATTATAATCTAGATGATTTATGTATGAGAAGGACAACATTAAATGATTAAAATATCAATTAAAACTACCTTGGAGTCTTGATTGTTTTAATGGAAGTCCATTATTGTTGATCAAAAATGTGCATGGAAGGGTCCCCGTGCTTGTCACATGTCTATCTCTAGGAAATGCAACCATCTCAACCACATCACCATGATCCTCATCTCTGCCACCATCTCTAGACTCTGATCGAGGTGTGAATGTCTCGTGATGTGTGTCACGACTCCTATCTAAATTAGGTGTAGAAGATGGAGAAGTAAATAGTATGCTAGCAGTTGTATGACCGCCCACATCAGGACTCTGTAGCATTTCTGTAGCACCACTACTACCAACACTGTGCTGAACAGGTTCCAAAAATGTCTTTATAAAAAAGAAAATGTTTTTTTTGTGAGATAATGTAAAAGTTAAAGAACAAAGTATCATAATTGAACATATGAGTACATTAAAAAAAAACACTTTAAATTATGGTTATTACCTTATATGTGTTAAGTTGTGTCATAAGGAGCTTGTTCTTTGCTTTGACGTCGAGAGTTTGATCTGGACGATCTAAGAAGCTAGCAAGTTCCTTGTTATCTTTAATGATCTTTTTTTTTATTAAGACCATCAGATCAACATATGAATAAAACCCCTCCTCATCGACGGAATCATGATCAACATGGCATGCAGACTACATATAATTTTAACAAAAACAATGTTATTTCAATAAACTTATACAAGAAAATAATAAAAATAACGTAAAATGAAAGTGGAAATTGATAATCATTTACATGTTCTGCAGCTGACCCTTTTCCACGATCATCCTGCCACGTTATAATATAATTAGAACCCCCAAATATTTAAAAAATTGTTAATGATAACAAAAAAACAATGTTAAAGATAATATTTACAACAATGTTAAAGATAATAAAAAAATATAATGTAATAAGTGGAGGTTTCTTAAAGAGGTGTTGCATAAGAACCTGCACACTATTAGTCAATGTTTCTATTCGATTCAAATGGTAATCCATTAATAACNTCAAGAGCTATCTTTTTTATTGCGCACAGGACTACCCGATTCTCTTCATGTCCCTCATATACGCAAATCGGTTGTTTGTTTGTTGTCATGGGTCTTGTGTTGTTTATAAACCCTGTGATATTTCCAGAAGCTTTAGGCCTTCCATCGATATAGATAGTCGCTTCCTTATTTTTATTCTTGTTTATTAGTTGTATATAATTTGCGGCAAGTGCATATCTCCGCATGTACCGGACCAACTGCATCCAATCATTATAATTGTAACATGGTCCGACATAGTCCATCAATTTAGTTAATGTATTGTATTTTACAATTATTCCATCCATGGAAAATATCCCCAAGCCATGCAGGGAGGATGGTGCAATGCAATATGTCCTATTGTTGACAACGAAGTCAACATCTATAGGAGATAGTTCCTTAGGTACCCATTGTTTCACCAGATGCTTATACCTGAGTGGAACCTCTATGTCTCGTACGCTCTCATCATCATAAGAGCATGATCCTCCTTCGACAAGAAAAAAATTCTTGCGTCTAGAAAATTTTATTCTGACTTTTTCACCTCTGGTCCTTGTTTTCTTATCATATCTACTAGATGCAATCGCATTTCTGACCTCTATTTATCCTAATCTTTCCTCACTCGATGAAGAAATATCTGACAGGTACCTGTTTGGTTGTACATTTAGTTGCATGTGCACGTGTTGTTAGTTAGTAGTCCATCATCATCCTAGTTCTAATGTATGAACTTTTTTTTCTATATTCAAAGTTCTAAATAAAAAATTTATATCTTTAGTTTTTTATGCACAATTAGACTAGGGTGCAATTACCAACATTAGTGGTCAACCACCTAATTTAATGTGATATCCCTCTTGATTTTGGACATATTAATGTGATAACACTAAGGACATGATAAATTTATCATATGGATCTAATAAAAAAATAGTAGTAAGGTTGTTGTTTGTTGGATTTGTACAAATTAGAATTGTTATAAGAAATGTCCATTGAAGATGAGGGTCAATGCTATGGAGTAAGAAATCCAACCATCAGTTGGTGTGTTGCAAATCTTGGGTGCTTTAGTTGGCAATATGTCTAAGGCAAGACAAAAGTAGAACTATACAAATATTAGTTTTGTTCAATACAAGAGTATAACTATACAAATATTAGTTTTGTTCAAGCCGAGAGTAGAACTATACAAATATTAGTTTTGTTCAATCCAAGTTGAAGAATAAGTTAGTTATGGTGATGGTTAACACAATGTGCAGTAATGATTGTTAAACTCAATGTGTAGTTGAAATTGGTGCAATCTTTTTTTGAGTGCAGATGCACAATGTGGTCACCTAGTCCATGCTTAAACAAGCATGCAAAATCTTAGGGAGCTCAAAATTTCTGCTCCGTTAGGATTTTATGCCCCGAGGAGGAATTTCCAAGAGTCCCCAAAATGGTTTGGGATGCAACTTACAACTGGGCATAAAACGAAAATCGAGACTCGGATTGAGGAATCATCGACTCCGATGGATTCCTGGGATAGGATTTCAGCTAGAGCACCCCTCACTCCCAGGTGCCATGCCTCAGAAGTTGCTTTACTCATTGATTTTGAGAACTAGTGTTTTGCTCAATTTGAAGAAAACCAACAGTTGGATTAAGGGGTCCAATTTACGAAACCAAGCCTCGGGAGCGGATGGAAAATATAGTCACCTAGTCCACTCCTAAACAATCTTGCAACATCTCACAAAACTCAAAAATGCTTCTCTGTTAGGTTTTTATGCCCTCGGGAACAATTGGCCAAGTGTCCCTGAAATGGTTTGGAATGCGACTTGTAACTGGGCATATAACAAATATCGAGACTTGGATTGAGGAACCATCGACTCCAATGGATTCCTGGGATATGATTTCATCTAGAGCACCCCTCACTCATGAGTGTCATTACTCAGAAGTTTCTTTACACATTGATTTCGACAACTAGTGTTTTGCTCAGTTTGAAGCAATGCAACATTTGGATTAAGGGGTGAAATTACAAAACCATGCCTCGGGAGCGGATGGATACTTTGGTCACCTATTCCATGCTTAAAAGAGCTTGCAGCATCTCACGGAACTCAAAAATGTTGCTCCATTAGTCTTTTATGCCTTGAGCGGGAATTGGCCAAGAGTCCCCGAAATGGTTCGGGATGCGACTTGCAACTAGGCATAAAATGAAAACTGAGACTCGGATTGAGAAACCGTCATCTCTGTTGGATTCTTGGCATAGGGTTTTAGCTATATCACCCCTCACTCCCGGTTCCAATGATCTAGGTGGATATCGATGGCCACCCACCTTCTCCAACTAACCCAAAACATGTTTTTGGCAATTTTGGTAATTTACTATTTTTAGTAGTTTTTAACTTCTGGGGCCATTTTGAGGCCCTAAACGATGTTTTTTGAGAAAACGGGGAGCAACATGGATCGTAGATCATTGTTTCTCACCCAAAAGTTGTAGTTCTCAGATAGATCTTTCCAATGAGTGCCCCAAACGGAGATCGTATGCAAAAGTTACGCCCCTGGAAAGTTGACGTATCAATTACCCCCATCGGGGCCCACAAACCTTTTGGATTTTCATCTTCCAAGGTTAGGGTTTTGAATTTTACTTATGTTAAAAAGGCCCTTAGAGCCTCATTGTAATAGTCATCTTCTCGCGGATGCGAGTAGCCATCACATCTCTTCTCAGAGATAAGCTACCTCCATTCTAGCGAGTCTTTCACTCTATATTTTATAGTCTCTGTACATTTATTTTGTTAATAGAAATCGTGTATTACTGTATATCTGTGACTCTTGTTTTATTTCCGCTATATCTATGTTATATTGTTGTCTCTCTTGAAATATCTTTGTGCATTTATTTATTATATCTCCGATCTCATTTCGTACCGAAAATAATCCGGATTAGTGGTATCAGAGCAGGCTGTTCTTGATCATTTTTTTCAATGCATGTCCCGGACGAGGAGTATAGCAAGTTGGGTCTCGATCTTGTCTCCCTTGAATACAATCGCTCTCGCACACCCAAAAAACCCTCAATGGAGGAAGAAAATAAAAATGATGGAGCAAACGATCCTATCAATCTATTGCTTGAGCAAGCTCTCACGCGATAGAGGGACGAAATGATGGAGAATTTTGTCCACATCCTTCAACGCCTATCAATAACATCAGGCACATCTTCATCAAGCGGCCACTTTGGAGGCACCTCGCCTTTCAAGGTACAAGTTAACTTTGATATTCCTGTATTTGAAGGGTATATAGATGCAGAAGCCCTAGAAAAATGGTTAACTCTGCTAGAAGGTTATTTCTTTGTTCACAGTTTTTCCGACAAAGAAAAGATCACCTTCGCACTCCTTAAAGCTCTCCCCCGTGTAAAACATTGGTGGGAAACTTACTGGGAGCAGAGTTCCACAGAGGAGTATGGAATATATGGGGCCAATCCCACTTGGGATTTTTTGTGGATGCGTTAAATGAACAATATTACCCTGTTGGCAACTATGAGGACCAGTACATGAGATGGACCACACTACGACAAGAGAGGGGCCAAGCAGTTTCAGATTTCACCCATACCTTCCATACCTTGCGCACCAAGTTGGGTATCAAAGACTCTGAACGACATTTGGTTCTGAAATACCGTGGGGCTCTACACAGATACATCCAAATTGAAATGGATTTTCTGGACATCTCATCACTCGGTGCTTCTTATCAATATGCTGTTAAAATTGAGAAGAAATTTAAGCACCAGAACAAACGGGAGTTCAGGTCTGCAAATCCACAACAACCAAAGTATGACAAAGATGGCCCTAACAAATAGTCTCCTGAAAACGAGTCCAAGCCATAGGAAAAGAAGGGTCACGGGAAGACAAAGAAGGACATCGGAAAATGGTGCGATTTCCACAAAATCCCTTGGCACAACACCGATGAATTTCGCTCAAAACAATCATTGATGGCTGAGATCAAAGACAAGGAACCAAAGCCTAATTCATAATTTGATTCTGAAAATAATGGTAAAAGACAGATCATCGACGCAGACCCCACTGCTATTGTTGCGACCACAACAATTCAACTAGAAGAACCAATAGATCCTGAAGAGGGGGAGCGCCTTTTTCATTCATAGATGTGGGTGAAGGGGACCCCGTTTCATTTTATTGTTGATAGCGGAAGCCATAAGAACCTCATCTCAGTGGAGGTCGTCAAACAGCTGGGATTGTCGACAACACCACACCCGCAACCATACAACATCGGGTGGCTTTGCCAAGGACAAGATCTTCGTGTCAGCCAGCAGTGCCGATTGTCATACGGCATCCAACCCTTCAAGGATGAGGTATTATGTGATTTTGCCCCACTGGATGTTTGTGATGTTCTCTTGGGCCAACCATATATGTGGAAGCACCACACTATTTATGAGTCTCGACCCCGTAGTGTCATTGTTACTTTGGGGGGTCATCTCTACAAAATACCAGAGGTAATTCTGACTATTGTCCCACCTAAATAGTGCCGCAAGGTAGTATCTCATACTACAAAATTCAGCTTCTTCACAATTTGTTCAAAAGGTGAACAGAAGGATACTGCAACCACCACAACTTCGGCGTAAGCACCTTCAATCCAACAGAAGCAGGTCGACAAGGTTGCAGCAAAGCACAAAGATTCCTTCTGCACACAGTCATCTAAAATAGTCATACTGGTTAAAAAGGTCCAAACCTTCCAGCCAATGGTTCGTGATAGACTTCAACAAGCTGAGCAACGCCACTTCTCCAGCAAGGCAAGCATATCATCAAGATTCATATTCAACAATCGCTTTACCCTCTCCCCCGATAACTCAACGCAATGGAGACCATTGCTTCCTAAGGAGGGAGGATTGATCTAGGTGGATATCGGTGGTCACCCACCTTCTCCAACTGGACCAAAACATGTTTTTAGCAATTTTGGTAATTTACTATTTTTAGCAGTTTTTAACTTTTGGGGCCATTTTGAGGCCCTAAACAATGTTTTTTGAGAAAACAGGGAGAAACATGGATCATAGATCATGTTTCTCACCCAAAAGTTGTAGTTCTTGGATAGATCTTTCCAACGAGCTATAGAACGCCCCAAATGGAGATCGTATGCAAAAGTTACGCCCCTGGAAAGTTGACGTATCAACTACCCCCATTGGGGCTCACAAACCTTTTGGATTTTCATCTTCCGGGGTTAGGGTTTTGAATTTTACTTATGTTAAAAAGGCCCTTAGAGATTCATTGTAATAATCATCTTCTCACGGATGCGAGTAGCCGTCACATCTCTTCTCAGATATAAGCTACCTTCATTCTAGCGAGTCTTTCACTCTGTATTTTACAGTCTCTGTACATTTATTTCGTTAATAGAAATCGTGTATTACTGTATATCTGTGACTCTTGTTATATTTCCGCTATATCTCTGAAAATAATCCGGATCATCCAACCCCTCGGAAGTTGTTTTTTTCATCGATTTCGATAACTAGTGCTTTGCTCAATAAGAAGCAATGCAACATTTGGATTTAGGGGTCCAATTTACAAAACCATGCCTCGGAAGCGGATGGATAATGTGGTCACCTAGTCCATGTCTAAACAAGCATGCAAAATCTCAGGGACCTCAAAAATGCTGCTCCGTTAGGCTTTTATGCCCCGAGGAGGAATTGTCAAGAGTCCTCGAAATGGTTTGGGATGCGACTTGCAACTGGGCATAGAACGAAAATAGAGACTCGTATTGAGGAACCATCGACTCTGATGGATTCCTGGGATAGGATTTCAGCTAGAGCACCCCTCACTCTCGGGTTCCATGCCTCAAAAGTTGTTTTACTTATTGATTTCGAGAACTAGTGTTTTTCTCAGTTTGAAGCAAACCAACAGTTGGATTAAGGGGTTCAATTTACGAAACCATGCATCGGGAGAGGATGGAAAATATAGTCACCTATTCCACACCTAAACAATCTTACAACATCTCACGAAACTCAAAAATCCAGCTCCGTTAGGTTTTTATGCCCTCATGAGCAATTGGTCAAGAGTCCCTAAAATTGTTTGGGATGCGACTTACCACTCGGCATATAACGAATATCGAGACTCAGATTGAGAAACCGTAGACTCCGATGGATTCCTGGGATATGATTTCATCTAGAGCACCCGTCACTCACGGGTGTCATTACTCAGAAGTTGTTTTACTCATTGATTTTGACAACTAGTGTTTTGCTCAGTTTGAAGCAATGCATCATTTGGATTAAGGGGCCAATTTATGAAACCATGCCTCAAGAGCGGATGGATAATTGGTCAACTAGTCCATGCATAAACAATCTTGCAACATCTCACGGAACTCAAAAATGGTGCTCCATTAGTCTTTTGAGCCCTGAGCAGGAATTGGCCAAGAGTCCCTGAAATGGTTTGGGATGGGACTTGCAACTAGGCATAAAACGAAAACTGAGACTCGAATTAAGGAACCATCATCTTTGTTGGATTCCTGGCATAGAATTTTAGCTAGAGAACCCCTCACTCCCAGTTCCAACCCCTCAGAAGTTGTTTTTTTCATAGATTTCGATAACTAGTGCTTTGCTCAGTAAGAAGCAATGCAACATTTAGATTTAGGGGTCCAATTCACGAAACCATGCTTCTGGAGTAGATGGACAATGTGGTCACCTAGTCCATGCCTAAACAAGCATGAAAAATCTCAGGGAGCTCAAAAATGCTGCTATGTTAGGATTTTATACCCTGAAGAGGAATTGCCAAGAGTCCCCGAAATGGTTTGGGATGCAACTTGCAACTAGGCATAAAATGAAAACCGTGACTCGGACTGAGGAACCGTCGACTCTGATGGATTCCCAGGATAGGATTTTAGCTAGAGAACCCCTCAGTCCCGGGTGCCATGCCTCGAAAGCTGCTTTACTCATTGATTTTGAGAACTAGTGTTTTGCTCAGTTTGAAGCAAACCAACGGTTGGATTAAGGGGTACAATTTATGAAACCATGCCCCAGGAGTGGATGAAAAATATAGACACCTAGTCCATGCCGAAACAATATTTCAGTATCTGACGGAACTCAAAAATGTTACTCTGTTAGGTTTTTATGCTCTCAGGAGCAATTGGCCAAGAGTCCCTGAAATGGTTTGGGATGTGACTTGCAACTGGGAATATAAAAAATATCGAGACTCGGATTGAGGAACCATCGAGTCCTATGGATTCCTAAGATAGGATTTCATCTAGATCACCCCTCACTCACGGGTGCCTTTACTCAGAAGTTGATTTACTCATTGATTTCGACAACTAGTGTTTTGCTCAGTTTGAAGCAATGCAACATTTAGATTAAGGGGCCAATTTACGAAACCATGCATCAGGAACAGATGGATAATTTGGTCACCTATTCCATGACTAAAAAATCTTGCATCATCTCACAAAACTAAAAAATGTTGCTTTGTTAGTCTTTTATGCCCTGCACGGGAATTGGCCAAGAGTCCCCGAAATGGTTTGGGATGCGACTTGCAACTGGGCATAAAACGAAAACCGAGACTCGGATTGAGGAACCGTCGTCTCCGTTTAATTTTTGGCATAGGATTTTAGCTAGATCACCCCTCACTCTCGGTTTCAACCCCTCGGAAGTTGTTTTTTTCATCGATTTCGATAACTAGTGCTTTGCTCAGTAAGAAGCAACGCAACATTTGGATTTAGGGGTCCAATTTATGAAACCATGCCTCGGGAGCGGATGGACAATGTGGTCACCTAGTCCATGCCTAAACAAGCTTGAAAAATCCTAGGGACCTCAAATGTGTTGCTCCGTTAAGCTTGTATGCCCTAAGGAGGAATTGTCAAGAGTCCCCGAAATGGTTTGGGATGCGACTTGCAATTGGGCATAAAACAAAAACCGAGACTCGGATTGAGGAACTGTCGACTCCGATGGATTCCTGAGATATGATTTCAGCTAGAGCACCCCTCACTCTCGGGTGCCATGCCTTGGAAGTTGTTTTACTTATTGATTTCGAGAACTAGTGTTTTGCTCAGTTTGAAGCAAACCAACAGTTGGATTAAGGGGTCCAATTTACGAAACCATGCCTCGAGAGTAGATGGAAAATATAGTAACCTAGCTCACGCCTAAACAATATTGTAGCATCTCACGGAACTCAAAAATGCTGCTCCGTTAGGTTTTTATGTCCTCAAGAGCAATTGGCCAAGAGTCCCCGAAATGGTTTGGGATGCGACTTGCAACTGGGCATATAATAAATATCGAGACTCGGATTGAGGACCGTCGACTCCGATGGATTCTTGGGATAGGATTTCATCTAGAGTACCCCTCACTCACGGGTGCCATTACTCAGAAGTTGCTTTACTCATTGATTTCTACAACTAGTGTTTTGCTCAATTTAAAGCAATGCAACATTTGGATTAAGGGGCCAATTTACGAAACCATGCCTCAAGAGTGGATGGATAATTTGGTCACCTAGTCCATGCCTAAACAAGCTTGTGGCATCTCACGGAACTCAAAAATGTTTATCCGTTAGTCTTTTATGCTCTGAGGAGGAATTTGCCAAGAGTCCCCGAAATGGTTTGGGAAGCGACTTGCAACTGGGAATAAAAAAAAAACCGAGACTCGGATTGAGGAACCGTCGTCTCTGTTGGATTCCTGGCATAGGATTTTAGCTAGAGCACCCCTCATTCCTGGTTCCAACCCCTCGGAAGTTGTTTTTTTCAACGATTTCGATAACTAGTGCTTTGCTCAGTAAGAAGAAATGCAACATTTGGATTTAAGGGTCCAATTTATGAAACCATGCCTCGGGAGTGGATGGAAAATGTGGTCACCTAGTCCATGCCTAAACAAGCATGCGAAATCTCAGGGAGCTCAAAAATGTTGCTATGTTAGTCTTTTATTCCCCGAGGAGGAATTGCCAAGAGTCCCTTGAAATGGTTTGGGATGCAACTTGCAAATGGGAATAAAACAAAAATCGAGACTCGGATTAAGGAAATGTCGTCCTTGATGGATTCCTGGGATAGGATTTCAGCTAGAGCACCCCTCACTCTTAGTTACAATCCCTCGGAAATAGTGGACAATTCTGATGTGGACAATTTTGCATGGAGGCATTTCTCCTGGACCTCTTCATGAAAGATTGTGAATCTATGGTGCATGTACAAATATGTGAGATGTGGGTTTATGATAATATTTTGAATTTTCCAATAACATTCTCCACTGACCTTGTGTAAACCATTCCATTTGGTGTTTGTTGCACTAAGTGTAAAGAACAATGTTGGAGAATTATAAGACATAAGTTAGGTATGAACTATTTGTTACCTCTTTATTACCTTTTATTTTAATTGTATCCATATTTTGTATTGATCAAATGAGGAATTAACCCGAAATTGATTCCATAAGACACAAACTCAATCCTAAGGCCAACTAAGGAGAAAACACAACACACGCTAATTAATCTAGGAGTCAATCACGCAAACAAACCTTCTCACAAAGAAGCGCTAGTTGGTGATGGAATCCAACATCGTAGAATCGATGCACGAAGGGGCTGAGTTTTAGCGGGTGGTAAAGTTATGTTGACAACATGCTTAACAAACTAACTCTATGGTACAAGTTACCTCATCGAGCAGTGGGCAACCCTCCAAGGAGTCCGAGTGAGTCTAGCCAACGTTGATCCCAGGTACAACACCACCTTCCTTGTGTTGTCACCTTGTGTAGGAAGTCTAAAAGATTATGGCCTCTATGGTACCACCTACTATACCAAAGCAGAAGGGGGACAGTTGACAGTCGACACCAAGACCAACAAAGCAGAGTTGATTACTCTGAGGGCCCCAATGTGACCTCATGATTGACCCTTGTATTAGAAGGGATTCCCAAAGTTAGTGATACAACAACTGGATTTCACTCCCTAACTAAAGGCTTTATGTTTGTTTAGCATCTTTGGAAAGTTATTCTCACAATCCTATTCCAAATCTCTACACCTAAGCTAAGATGGGTTTGAAGAGCACTAGAAAAGTTGCTATATAAATTTTAATTAGCGCTTGATTTTAGGTTGTTGTTACTCAAAGGAGTGTTCGTGAAACTGATGGCATTTTGACTCGACTCTTTAAACCATGCAAGAGGAAAATGAAATGCAAGAAATTCAACTTCGATGAAAACTAGCTATGGGAAGGAGAAAGAGGTTTTAAGCAAAGAAATAATTTCTTGATAGATTACTATGTGTGCAGTACTGCAAAATGACCCAAATTTTAAAAATACCATGCAAATGTCATAGTTCACTTAGTACACCTATACAACATTGAATCAAATGTCATCATTTCTAACATAGTAAACTTTTATGATTATAGAGACCACCATACACATCTTGAATACTCATAAGGATCACGGGGGCTTCACCTTTTTGACCAAGAACTTATCACGTAATTCATTCATAAAGGGGGGTTTTTAATCATGAACCCACATGTTGTGAATATATGTTGTGAACGCAACATACATCCCACATTTTCACGCAACTCCATCCATTCCTACATTATGCATCATTCAAATTCCATTGCTTGAAGAGGTGGAAGAACTAGAAGGGGATTAAGATTATAGACCAAAAGACTCCCAATGGGGATGTGTGGTTCAATCCTAAATGGACCAATAATAAAGAAGGTTCTCTTTAATGGTTTTTTTTTTATTTATGTTCAATTTTAGTGCTCTAAGCTACAATTTTACAGGGTTTAAGGCCTTCAGCAAAACCTCCTTTGCAAGTTTGGCCAAAATCCTATTATTTTTCCTTATAAAGTTTTATGCATGTAGATCTAAGACTGTAGTGAAGGGAAGTTCATATCTTTGCACTTTGCAGTTTGCATCTACAAGCAAAAGGATAAGGAAAAAGGGTGACATGATGTAAAGGCTACGGGGAAGGCTGATGCACATAGCATAAATCACATAAAAAGTAAGGGGCTATGTTAAGTGCAAAGGAAAGTGAAATGGAGTGTTGATGTGGAGCTATATACCAATGTGGATGCAAAGGTATAGACTATGGGTTTTGAAAGCAAAGAGGCATGCCCTCCACACTTCACATTAGTACTATTGTGGGGAAACAATAAGCTTAGTGACTAGGAGGAAGTACCACTACATCCTCTGCAATGTGGTTGAGTGAAAACTAACAACTATGGATGTAAATATCTTGACAACAATTTCTTGTGAGTTCACTTAGATTCCCTAGAGGAAACAAATGATTGGAGGAGGTAATAAAGAGGTAGGTTAGTCATTAGTGAAGGGGATTTGAAGTTCAAAACATTGTTGGAGCAAATGGGTTTTTCAAATTTGGCATTGAAAAAGATGGAAATATTGGGAGGTTAAGGGTGTAGCAACAAAAATACCAAGGACCTAGAAGGATAAATCTATTCCTAGATTGAACGGATGAAGAGGATTTTGAGTTTGTGTCCCAAAGGGTGTAATGATCTCAAAAGTATCCCAATGACCTCATATAAGTGGGATGACCTCCATCACGTGTACAAGAGGCTTCCTCAACATCCTCGAAAGGAACAAGGCTCAATCCAATTCATATACATGCCAGGTACATCGTCTAAAGTAAGGTACAAGTGACCCAACGTAAGTATCAATCCGGGGGCATGTACACAATTCCAATACAATATAAGAAGTGATTCATGTAAAATGTAAATTCCATTAGTTGGATCGCATTAAGCATCATCTTCAAAATTCACAATAATTCACATATAATTTTTCAAGTTTAGGTATGGGAGGGTTATCATTTGCCCCTATTACATGTGCCAATACCTAGGGAAGGCAAGGAGACTAGATTTGTCACCTCTCTTGGTGCTTACAAATAGCAAAATCATCATGGTGTTAAGGTTGACCTTGAGATCAACAAGAGTGGCTTGAATTGGTAGGGGTAGGGTTCTTTTTTCTCTTGGTGTGGGTGCACCATCCTATAAATATCCTTTATTTGCGCTTGATTTCATTTTTTTAATGTGTGTGGTTGATGAGTGTTCTACAACATGGAAGCTTTGTGTGGTGGGTGGTTTGGAAAGGATCCAATAGACTTGTAATCACTTCATAATGGGCATGTTCTAGAGATATAAGTATTTGTTGTATGGTCATTTCTACAAGTAAGTAGTGCCTTGTCCCATGAGAGGAATTGGGACATTTATGCTTTTATACTTTTATTGAAGATACATTAATTATAGGATATAAGAAAGAAAAAATCTTGGTCTACAATCATAATGCACTCATTTGGCTACTCGAGAAAATGTAGGGTAGAAAGAAATTCATAAAAAATTGGATCTCTTCAAAAACAATCCTATATACATCTGTATGAGATGATTGAACTAATGAGATTGTTGAGTTTCTTCCAGTTATAAACCCAACACATGAGCCACAACTTGAGAGAAATTATTACCAAGAAGGTGTCTTGACCAAGGATCTATGTTGATCTATATCATGGAAAATTAGTACACGAGTCTATTATCTAGTATTGGCACTATTGATTGCTAAATTATGAGAAAGTACCAATAAATATTTTTTGTATGTGTATGTTTGAACATTTTAATTTTTAATTTTGAATGTAATACCATTTTGACTCATGGCACTTTTGTTTTGTCATTTTTGAATTTTAGATGCTCAGAAAATTCTCTAAGATAAAGATATATTATTCATGTATATTCCATAAAGATATGTCACACCAAATGGTGTTATGTGCAATAGAAATATATGGCTAATAGGGAAATGTACCTAGAAAAACATCTATCCAAACATGGTAGTGTACTTAGAGAAAGGTTTAGATAAAGTCATTGTTCTTATGTGACTCAATCCTCCTTCAAGGTCAATGACTATTTTGGTTGATTTTGAAGATTGTTGGAATGCAGTTGCAAGGGTTTGATCGTTGTTCCCCACACCTGTAGTGTAGATTGGTGGGATATCTTATTTAGAGGAAACCATTCTTTGCACAACTAAATTCTTATGAGCATGGGTTAACATGGTTATAGGACTAGGTTGAATAGGAAATAATAGAAACCTCATTGTCCCTAGAATCTTGAGTTTCCTTATTATTGGATTTGGAAAGATTTTTACGCCTTTTGAAACAATTATTCTCAACATGGTTTGACTTTCCTCATTTTTACAGGTCACAAAGACTGATTAGAGGGCTTGATCCATACACCAACAAAGTCGAAGGGTATGTGGTGTGTTTTGGAGCAGATGACAATGACTTGAAATATATTAACACATTACATGGACAAAAGAATTATCCACTAGGTTTACCCTTGTTATGTGCCACACTTCATCTCTACTGTTTCAGAAATATTCCCCCGAGGGTTCTTTATGGTATTGATTCGTGGGTTTTAAAGCTTGAAAATGGAAGGAAGAAACTAGGTATATAAGAAAAATCGTTAACATTTGTCTCATGAAAAGAGCGAGGCATCTCTGGTCATGGAAATCTACCTTTCCGTGTGTCATTTCTAGGGCTAAGGCGCTCGACCTCTGTCTCCTCTTTCCGCGCCCTTTTTCTCCTCTGCTCGCGACCTCTCTCTCCTAGTTTGTCCGCACCCTAGTATTTATCCTCTCTCTATGGCATCTTTCTCCATCTATGGCCGGTCTGTTGTCACAGGGATATGACCGGTGCTCTGTGTTGCGGGGATATGGATCAACATATGGGCGCAGGGATATGCATCAACATATGGGTGTGCAAGGATATGACCACGGGTCCTCTGTGTTGTGGGGATATGGATCAACATATGGGCGTGGCCGGGATATGCATCAACATATGGGCGGGTTTTTTTTTAAATGTTTTATGTTTTGTTTTGTTTTTTATTTTTTAATTTATATATTTA